>OX030948.1:5363108-5520608 GCA_943735915.1 Pherbina coryleti
TTAATATGTATCACTGACCCCCATTATTTTTGCAAAAGAAACATTTTTGCCTTTGACACCTATTCCCTCCGACCACTTCTTAGGGGGGCTCCCATACAAATTTTATGGTTTTGTCGATAAAACCGGAAACTGTCGATAAATAGGTAGAAAGTTTAAGCAAACAAAAACATTAAATGTTGGCTTTATATTTCATGTAATTGTGTAAAATTTATATAAGTTAGAGAGTTCTAACATGAATTTTTGTCGCATTGAGGATCAAGCAGACCAACAAGTGCTAAGATCAACATTGTACGATCAGTACTTTAGGCCCACCAAAGGCTCAAAAAGTGATATAAATACCGACACCTGATCACTATCAACCACCCTACTTACCTTCGAGAATGAGGTATTCTACGTCAAAACTCTTGGAGAGCATATAAATAATTCATTTCATTAAAATAAGAGCAAAAGGATTATAATTAGAAAGTATTTTATTTTTACAGAATTTAGTTAAAAATGTTTGTTTTTTTGCTTTATATCATGTCTTTAAATAACTAGAATACTTGTTAAAACATTTAATTCTATGTCTATCTCTTTCGTTTCAAATCCTGTTTACATTCAATTATCGGCATTTGAGCTCTACTTTCGAGTGTTACATCCATAACTTCTTTTATGAGTGACACGCTTTGATACAGCGGTACATAACTGAACGTTCCTCTCAGTTAGTTGAATGTGACATAGAATTTCCGGATCTTTAAAGGGTGGAGAATTTTAAAAGTGAACTTTTAAATCGTCGCACTATGGAGTATTTCTTCGATTTAGCTGGATAATATTCAATTTTGTCAAACACCGATTTAAAAAAAAAATGTATATATTTTTAGTTTGTTGAATAGTGTAAGAATAACGGACAATGAGTATTTTTTACCTTGCCTTGCTTAAACATTTGTTTTAGCTCTCTGAACTTTTACATTTTTAGTTTAACTTTTCTTTGGGTTGCTAGCTGTTTAGAGGAGTGCATACTTAAAAATTCATATTTTTTTCGCAAATTTTTCTAAGAAGTTAATATAAATGGATTGTACTGAAGTAGGTATGTAAAAATAAATGTAAAGTGGTTTGGATGGTATTGTATTTATTTAAAATTAGTAATTGTATTTTAAAAATGGGTGTTTTTTGAGGATTTGTTTTTAAAAATTTTTCGATATCCGAAGGGTTTTGTTATATGCAGCTGTCCGTGGCTGTACATTTTTCTTCATAAACTTAACACTAGAGGTATTTACATCTTAAAAAATATATATAAAAAATATCTATTCGATTCTATTCTATTTCTAAATCGACTTTCATTTAATTTGTCAACCATTAATACCATTCAATCAACCATTAAAAACTTTTTTCAATAATAATAATTGTTGTAATCATACTTTTTTTTTAAGGAAATTTTAACAGGAATTATAATTTTAAATATAGGTCCACACAGTATTTTTTTTTTTTTGACAAAAATTACTTTAAACTCAAAAATTGTGAATTAAAAATTAAAAAAAAATATATTTTTCACTAAAATTTCTACTAGTAATGTATATCGTTGGTAAGTCCATGAAAATATCTTTCTAAAATGTCTTTGAAGAATGTTCTGCATTAGAAACTTTCGTTGCTAGAGCATTTTTAGTGAAACAACCTCCTATAACCTACAAATGAACCCATAGCTGCACAGGGAGTCAATATAGAACCCCACTTGCTTGTTAGAGCAATATAGACTCCACATTTTTTGTTTGTTTTTGCATTCCCTATAGTTTAAAATCATAAAATAATTTTCCAACTAAATTGTTCTGGATACTCCACTGTGCATCGTACGGAATGTGTTTTGTAAAAGGTGCCTCATTGAAAATATCTGTGTCGTCTAAATCAATCATAGATACGTAATTATCACAGGTAAAATGAATGTTGGTGGGCTTCACATACTTTCTCGGTTCATCGCCAGTATACAAGTAGTCTCGAATGTAAAGAGTGATTTTTTAAGTGCCTGATAACTTTTTTTTAAAAAAAAACGCATAAAATTTGCAAAATCTCATCGGTTCTTTATTTGAAACGTTAGATTGGTCCATGACATTTACTTTTTGAAAATAATTTCATTTAAATGTTGACCGCGGCTGCGTCTTAGGTGGTCCATTCGGAAAGTCCAATTTTGGGCAACTTTTTCGAGCATTTCGGCCGGAATAGCCCGAATTTCTTCGGAAATGTTGTCTTCCAAAGCTGGAATAGTTGCTGGCTTATTTCTGTAGACTTTAGACTTGACGTAGCCCCACAAAAAATAGTCTAAAGGCGTCAAATCGCATGATCTTGGTGGCCAACTTACCGGTCCATTTCTTGAGATTAATTGTTCTCCGAAGTTTTCCCTCAAAATGGCCATAGAATCGCGAGATGTGTGGCATGTAGCGCCATCTTGTTGAAACCACATGTCAACCAAGTTCAGTTCTTCCATTTTTGGCAACAAAAAGTTTGTTAGCATCGAACGATAGCGATCACCATTCACCGTAACGTTGCGTCCAACAGCATCTTTGAAAAAATACGGTCCAATGATTCCACCAGCGTACAAACCACACCAAACAGTGCATTTTTCGGGATGCATGGCCAGTTCTTGAACGGCTTCTGGTTGCTCTTCACTCCAAATGCGGCAATTTTGCTTATTTACGTAGCCATTCAACCAGAAATGAGCCTCATTGCTGAACAAAATTTGTCGATAAAAAAGCGGATTTTCTGCCAACTTTTCTAGGGCCCATTCACTGAAAATTCGACGTTGTGGCAGATCGAAATTCGGCTTCAGTTCTTGCACGAGCTGTATTTTATACGGTTTTACACCAAGATCTTTGCGTAAAACCTTCCATGTGGTCGAATAACACAAACCCAATTGCTGCGAACGGCGACGAATCGACATTTCACGGTCTTCAGCAACACTCTCAGAAACAGACGCAATATTCTCTTCTGTACGCACTGTACGCATTCGTGTGGTTGGTTTAATGTCCAATAAAGTAAACTGAGTGCGAAACTTGGTCACAATCGCATTAATTGTTTGCTCACTTGGTCGATTATGTAGACCATAAATCGGACGTAAAGCGCGAAACACATTTCGAACCGAACACTGATTTTGGTAATAAAATTCAATGATTTGCAAGCGTTGCTCGTTAGTAAGTCTATTCATGATGAAATGTCAAAGCATACTGAGCATCTTTCTCTTTGACACCATGTCTGAAATCCCACGTGATCTGTCAAATACTAATGCATGAAAATCATAACCTCAAAAAAATCACCCTTTATAACATTTTTCTTATTGCTGTGCTTCGGATTTCTTTGCGATCATCAAAGAGCATGGTTAGTTGCTCTTTGATGAGTTATTTCGTACTACCTTTTGAAGTATACACCGAAATGTTTAATTTTAATGGATTGTCATCCACTGTATAAATTTTCCTAGCCAAGCACTGCCATAAATAATTGATTTGTAGAATTTTTTTGTTGAAATACATTGGAATGTACACTTTCATATGAAAGTTTCAAGTCGTATTAAAGTAAAAATATTTTATTCAATTTTTTGCGCCACCTGATGGTCATTTTAGGTAAAAATATAGGATTTGGATTTTTGATGCCCAAAACCCCCAGATATTGTTTTTGGAAGGCGAAATTATGAGAAATATTTTATAAATAAAAAAAAATCAGAAATCGAAATATTCAAACGAAATATTTCGCAGACTCGGAATTTGCCGTAACCATATGCCCTCCAAGAGTTTTTTACTTAGAATTGATCGTAGAATACAAAAATCAATTATGGAAGAAAAAATGATTCGCCCTAATAAGTAACTTTGTAAATAAATCATCTATGGGGGGCACTATCACAATTTCAAATTACTAAAAAAATTGCCTTTCTTTAAAAAACATTGCACTATAAAGTAAGAACTCATCAGAAGTACGCTGGTTAGCCCTCATTTAAATGGATCAATACTCTAGAACCACAACGAAATTTGTGCGAACCCAGCTTGCAAGCAATTATTATGACATTAGACCACGGAGACCCAAAAAAATTGGGGTGTCAGAATGAACATTTGGATACGATCTTCGTGAAACGGTCTTGTTATGGGAATAGAAAACTATGATGCACTATGACTGGTTGTGCCCTGGCCATCCTAATCTCTTGACTTAAATTACATCGGGAATCTTTAAAAGACGCGAGAACTTAAAATATAAATGAAATTTGGGAAATGGTCCATTGTTTTCTGAAAGATGTGTGCACTTGAAAGTTCCATCAAATTTATCGCTTCTATACCCTGCTGACATGTGATGGCCGTAGTCGATTGCCTTAAAGTGCGTGGGTCATTTAATGTCAACTTTTTTGCCGTGAGGTCCAAGGTTCGAGTCCCAGCTGAAGCAGAAAGTTGTTTAAATTGAAATAAAGTTTCCGACAAAATATTTAGTATTTCTTAATTCTTTAGAAAACGACATTAAAAATAAATATTTTTTCAGCATAACTATTTTATGGAATAACTTAAATTAAAGGCGTCTTGGTGTATCCTCTTTAGTTTGTATTTTTTTTTTTAATTTTTTCATTTTGGAAATTGGCACAAATAATGTTTCATTTGAATAAGCAGCCAGCACTGCAATTTAATCGAACACAGCTGTATGTTAAAATAACCATAAAGAATTTCGTTTTTTTTTAATATTTAAAAAACTAACTTCCCGCCACTGTAAATAAACAGACAATTAATAGAATAAAAAAACAACGCAGTGAAATGCATGAATGAAAAGCTTTGAAACAAAAAATTTACGCAAAAATACGATGGCCCCAACAATATGAGGAGAACGTAGAGCAAAAGGAAGAGGTAAAACACAAATAAAAAGAATATAGAGAGAATAGAAAATCACGACACTGTCGTGGCAGGCCACCCAACCACACCCACAATTTGTATTAAAATGTTGCAACCGGCTGTTTGATGTTGCCAACAAATATGTTGCAAGTGGTTGGAAGACGTCAACTCGAGACAATGCTTGGATAAATGAAAACAGTTCGTTGCTGAAGCTGGTTGATGGCTGGTTGTAGCTTGCACTTCAAGCAGCAAATTTGAAGAAAACTTTAATAAAATTTTTAGAAAAAAAAAATAAAAATTATATTTTGAGTGTTACGTGCATATATACTACATAGTTAAATACAGTGAAAAAATATTAGAAATATTGCTTAAAAAACATTAAGAATTGCCGCGACCATTTCTGACCTTCGTTTCCGCTTGTAACCGGAAGTCAATAAACGGAATTGCGGTAAACATTTTTTGTGCAAAAGTTTTTTGTGTCACAATATAACAAACATAATAAAAAAAAACCAATTTTGCACAACGTCAACGCTTCTTGCGGTTTTGGGTACAAGAGCATAAAAACAAAAAGCCGTCCAACCAACACACACACACACATACGTACATAAATAATCTAGTGAAGACAGCCGCCTTGTTTGGTTTGTCTGCCAAAGTGCCCAACACTGCTGATATCTTATTGTTGTTGTTGTTGTTTTTGTTATTACTGTCGTTTATGTGCACGTGTGCAAGTAGCTTATCTGCAGCAGTGTAGCAACGCTTTCAAGCGCTGCAGTGCGCCAGTTTTACGGATTTCTGATTTCGGATTCCTGCAGTTATTCGTTGCTATCTATTTTGTGTTTCTTTTATTTTTTTTTTTTTGTGTATTTCCTGTTTTTCCATTTAAAAACGAATTTTTTGCCATCAACGGATCTATACATGGCAGTTTTTGCTACAGCCTGCATGTAATGCAAACATATCTGCTGTGCCCAGAAAAAAAATTTGAGAGCCAAAAACAAATTTTATGCAAATATCAATGAATTATTGGATTGACAGGTGCGAAACACCCATTATAAAAATATTTTTTTTATTTGAAACATAAAAATTCTTCTGCTCACGTGTAAACAAAGTTGCGTGTTCATTTCCGTGATTTACATACTACCTTGTTCGTAACGGTATTTTGTCATATTGACAAATAAACGGAAATTGAAATTTAATCCGGAAGTATTATGTTGCTGTCACTGGCGCAGATAAAATTTCAAGCAAGAGTGGATACATTGCTAGTTTGAGTTGTGCAGAGTTGCAGCAGAATTAAAAGAAGTAAAAAAAAAAACAGGGAAAAAGCAGAAGAAAAAGGTGAGTGGCTTGTTTGAATTTGTTTCCTTTCTTCTTTCATTTTTGTCATAAGTTATTATAACTCTAACAAAATATGAATTTAACAAAAGCTGAATTAATTTCCGGATACTGTAGTTCTTCACTTTAAGTTATGCTGCATAATTTGCTCTACAAAGTCTTTTATTTGTTGCTACTCAGAAATGTGACTGACTATTTTCACATTACACTTTTGTCTCCCTCCGTCATTTGATATGCAATTCATCTGCATCATAAAACATCATAAATTTCAATTTATAGTAGCTGAATTAATTCAACGTAGTTGAATGATGGATAATCGACGTTGCTCATACGCCTCGATGAACTCGATTTGTGGAAAATTTACTGCTTGCATTATATTAAAAAACTGAGAACAGCTTTTTTAACGCTCATTTCTATGGTAGAATGCACACATGCATACTCGTAGATAAACACATAAAATTTCACATGCTTATGTGAGCTTTTTTACTCTATGGCAAATAATATAAATAATATTAAATGTGCCATACAATAGCATGCATTACCATTAAAAGTATTGCGCTCTATTTTAAACGCTATTTAAATTCGAGTAATGATGGTAAATAGGTACATTTGGAAAAAGCAATTCTATATTTTTTGTAAAGATATACACAGCCCGATAAAATATCTTTTCCAAATTTGGGCAGTCCAGATCAATATTTGACCTTAAATTATTATTTTATGGAATAATATTATTAATATTATTAGATTAAGACTGTAGTATTCATTTATCTTACACAAAATATCTTTTTATACGAATTATATTTACAAAAAAAGGGTATCTTAAAATCATGAACTAGATTTTAAGAGTATTTTTCAAGTAATGATAAATTCATATTTAATTTGTAATTTTGCAAATAAAGCCTTTGCAATCGAGAGAAAAATTTATAATTTTAGTCAAAATAATTTTTTTTTTCTTTATTACTAAATTCAAAGTTATGAATTTTTTCGACATAACCAACAATTTGCAAGTCAAAAGAAACAATTTGACAGAAACAAAAAATAGAAAGTGTCTTAGAAAAGTACTTGTAAACATTTATATTTAGTAAGTAACCCAATTCATATCTAAAAATATTTGTTTCATTCAAAGTGGGATGATTGTGGCAAAATTTTAGTTTCATCTGATCCTTCTCATTGACTTAGTAATTTTCTCTTGAATTCTAGCAAACCTTAGTAACTGAGTGGAGTCCAAGTCATGTAAGACTACTGATGAGTTGGTGTAGCGGCCAACGAAATAGTCTGTCTAGTCTGCTGTATAATTTGCTCTACACCAGAGATCTACATGAATGGATTTATTTGCTGTTTCAAGTTCCTTTAATTTTTCAACTCCCTGCAAGTCGAGGCAGGCAAACAACAAGTTTTCGCGAATCATAGGCAGCAAAAATCAAGTCGCCAAATGTAGAAAACTTGAAATGAAGAAACTTGAAATGTAGGAAAAAAGCAATTATTTTGTCTAAAAATCGTTTATTTTCAAGTCTGTTTACGAAGGTCGTGGAATGAATGAAAACAGACTTGAAAAGTAGAAAGCTTGGTTTTTTTCTACCAATTTATGTAGGGTAGAAACAAAATGGAATCAAGTCTGACTTATGATTCGTTTTTCAGAAGCAAGTCGTGGCTTGTAGGGTAGAAACATATCAAGTTTCTACAAGTCAAGTCGAAACTTGATTATTTTCAAGTTACTTGATTTTAAATTGACTTGTTGCAGATCTCTGCTCTAAGCAGAGCCGTTGTTTTATACTTTATTGCCGCCTATGCCTTGCTGGCAGTGCTTCAAGCGATCGGTCTAATTTTTGATAACTCAGTCCAATATGTGCAGCGTTCTTCCATCAATAGCGTTTTGAATGTTAGCTTCGAGCTCGTCTAAAGTGGTTGGCTTATTAGCATATACTAAGGGCTTGATGTGGCCCCAGAGAAAATAATCGAGGGGTGTCAAGTCGCATGATATCTTAAACGATCAACGAATGATCGCGGCGGCCAATTGATAAACGTTTGCCGTGAGATGACCCAGTAGCCAAATTTATCCTTCACCACTTCTAGCTTTACGTTGCTTGTATGGTATGTAGCGTTGTCTTGTTGGAACCACAGTTCGGATATGTCGTTGTTGTCCAGCTCTGGCCACAGAAAATTGGTTAACATAGCTCTATACTGAGAACCAACGACAACAACGGAGTTTCTTTCCTCATTTCGAAAAAAAATAAGGTCCTATGATGCCGCCGTGGAATAAACCGCAACAAACAGTAAATCTTTGTGGATGTTTTGATGCTTGATCAAACACTTGTGTATTGTGGTCTCTCCAATAGCGGCAATTTTGCTTGTTAGCATAGCTGCTGAGCCAAAAATGGGTCTTGTCCGAAAATATGATTTTTTGGCTAAAATCCGGATCCCCGTCCAATATTTTCAGCGCCCAATTAGCGAACTGACGACGTTTTCTATGATCGTCCATCTCCAATTCTTGCGTCAGCAAAATCTTATACGGATGTAGGCCCAAATCTATCTGCAAAATAAGTTTGGTTGACTCTCTGGTGATGCCCAATTCAGCGGATTGTCACCGAATCGACATTTCTGGATCTTCTTCGACACTGACCGCTACGGCGGCTATGTTTTCTTCATTTCGCATCAATCTCTGTCTGGTAGGTGACTTGAGTCCAAAAGAGTCTAAAAGAGAGTCCCAAAGAGTGTACTGTCGCTCAAACTTTTCCACAGTGTGACTTATTGCCTGCGCACTGAAGCCACAATGAGGACCTAGCTCATGATAGAATTCACGTTGCGTATTTACAACTGAGCCGGATTTTTGGTAATATTTTTAATAATTTCCACATGTTTGGCAACCATGAAATGATACATGATAAAATGACAAAAATTACTTAATATTTTGACAGCTGGATGTCATTGGTAATTGGTAATTTAACAGTTGCTAAAGCATAACAATTGGAAAAACTATTATTGCTACCTGTTCATCCCATACAAAAAAGTTTTGTTCTCGAACTTTAAGGTCCCTGGTAAACGAATAAAAAAACAAAAAACGATTTGGCCATTTAGCCCTTGAAAGTATTTTGACCGTTATTAAATGTATGTACAAAAGTGATCGAGAACTGGACCTACTATTTTATGTCGACTCCGAACGGCTAATGTGAATGTTCAATAGAAATTCAATTGAAAAAATTTTCTGTATCAGCTGGGGTTTGAACCTGAACGCACTTGTCCAGCCATACGGCCGTTTACTTGTAAAAATGAAACAGAAATTCATGCAGCTTTTTGACGCGTTAACAAACGTAGCTTAGTTTATTTTTCAATTCTAATTTATTTTTCTTTGATAATAAACAAGTTTATAAATTAATTATAAATGAAACCCTTTTGTACATAATGAGTTTGTAATTAAATCATAAATGATTGATTTTTATTTTGTTCAACAAAATGTGTTCGTAATTAAATAATAAAAGATTTATTACACGGTGTTACAAAATGAAAAAAAATCAAAAAACTCGCCTCGATACATAGGAGAGGTAGTAGGCCTGGTTGAACATAAGATAACTGCATACTTAGTTTTTTGAATATACCCTCAAAATCGGGATTTGTGGTCAAAAAACCGATTTTTGGTAGGTGCATGTGTAGTTTGTTATGTAACTCCGTTATATCTAGCTCAATTTTAAAAATTTCAACATTGATAAAAAGAAGAAAAATATACCTTTAGTATAATATAGAGTCCGTTTAAAAAAAAAAAAGAATTGACAAAGTTACAGGTAAAATCATTTGAAAATTTCTCATTTTTTTTTAATTTTTTCAACTTCAACAACGTTTTGTTCACAAATTTTGTTTTGTGGCACTATTAGTTTTAGCAGGATTCTGAAAGCCTGTTAAATTTTGCGTACAATAAGCTATCGTTTACTTCAATTGGCTGAAATACAAAAGCACTATCGAATTTTTAGTATTCGTAATAAAATACAAAAAAAATTTTTTTTTTCTAAAAATGATTTTTTTTACCTTTTTCGTTTATTAATATTAGCATAAAGCGGGTCTATTGCCCGGATGTGACGGAACAGTTTGCAGTTTTCAACCACAAACACGCTCCGAATGAATGGCGTTTGTTTATTGAGGGATCTTGCAAGAGCTTGATTTATTTAAAAACTTTTTGTGTGATTCTTGATATGTTAAATTCTGATATACATATGTAGGTTTGAAAGCTGTGCTAACACAACAAAAATTAGTTACCATCAGTTCCTTTAGCTTATGCAACGAACATGAAAGAAACATTCGACAATGAAAAAAATACTTCGTTTTATAAATTACAACACGCTTAAATGGCAAATAGTCGCCGACTTAAAGGCTCTAACAATACTGTTTGGAATGCAAGGTGGATATACCAAGTATCCTTGCATTATTTGCGAATGGGATAGTCATGCGACTAATAAATATAAGCAAAAGGAATGGCCACTGCGAGCTTCATTTCAAGTTGACAAAAAAAATGTTTTGAATACTCCACTGGTGCGACCTGAAAATGTAATCCTAGCGCCTCTTCATTTAAAATTAGGTTATATGAAAAAGTTTGTCAAGAAAATAAACTTTATTCATTTCGGTTATTCTAAGGTTTATTTGTGGGCCCACAAATACAGAAAATTTTCTTGGACACTGATTTCGTTTCTAAATTAAATCCAGTTGAAAAAAAGAGCTTGGAACAGTTTTATTTCGTTATGCATTTATTTCCTCGGCAGCAAGAAGAGTCAAAATTACTTAGATGTTGTAAATTAATTTTTAAGAGCCAACGAAGAAATGTGCTGCAATATGTGAATTAAAATACATTTTTTGCACTCCCATATAAATTTTTTCCCGAAAGCCTTGGGCAGTTTAGTGATGAACAAGGAGAAAGGTTCCACCAGGAGATGGAAGCTATAGAAACCAGCTTTCAGGGAAAAAATTCCATAAACATGCTGGCAGACTACTGCTGGTCCCTAAAACGTGAAACCGATGATAATATATATAAACGAAAAAGGTCAAATAAACATTAACAAAAAACAAAAAAAAATAAATTTTTTGTATTTTATTACGAATACTAAAAATACGACAGTGCATTTATATTTCAGCCAATTGAAGTAAACGATAGCTTATTGTACGCAAAATTTAACAGGCTTTCAGAATCATGCTAAAACTAATAGTGCCACAAAACAAAATTTGTGAACAAAACGTTGTTGAAGTTGAAAAAATTAAAAAAAAATGAGAAATTTTCAAATGATTTTACCTGTAACTTTGTCAATTCTTTTTTTTTTTAAAAACAGTCTACATATTATATTAAAGGTATATTTTTCTTCTTTTTATCAATGTTGAAATTTTTAAAATTGAGCTAGATATAACGGAGTTACATAACAAACTATACATGCACCTACCAAAAATCGGTTTTTTGACCACAAATCCCGATTTTGAGGGTATATTAAAAAAACTAAGTATGCAGTTATCTTATGTTCAACCAGACCTACAACCTCTACTATGTCTCGAGCCGAGTTTATTTTCACTGTTACACCGTGTTATTTATTATAAAAATGTTTATAAATGGTTGAGCGTTAGTGAAAGCCGAAATCACCCGTTACGTATTTTTTTTTCATTATTTTTTACAGAAATGTAGCGGTATATAGCTGTGTTTGTTCGTTTAAGCTTTAGTTACTAAAAAAAAAAAACACATTAAAAATGTCGATGTTCATAAAACTATCCTGTTTAGTGCTGTTGCGAACGAAACCAAAGTTGGTTGCTTGTTGCACTCATTTAATAACAAAAAAATTAAAAATTTCAAGTGTTATTTAAGGTATCGAATAATTTAAAAATTTTTCTAAATCTAAAAATGTAATAAAAATCAGTTCAAGAAAATACTCCCTTGAGTCAAGGGGTACTAGCCTTCCTTTTATAATAAATTTTAAGTAATAAAAAAGATGTATTTATAATTTGCGACAATAGTCGCACATATACTATAACTTACGTGAGTGTTAGAAAATCTCATATTTTCGAATGGAACTGTCAAAAGTCATCTGACTATGTTTAATGCTGCCGAGGCGCAACACTTAAAAGGCAGTCTTCGTATATGAATGAAAATATCATATTTTTGCATAGATTTTTCAGAATTTAGTGAAAAATTTAAATAAATTAAAAAAAAAAAATTAAATTTAAAATAAATTTAATAATATAATAATTTAATTAATTAAATCAAAAATTAAAAAATTTAAAAAAATTTTAACTTTTTTTTTAAAAAATATTTGTGCAATGCCTCATATTATGGCCTATTTTTTTGATAGGCTGGAGTGGTCTATTGAAAAATGCCGAAATATTCTCTCGAACAATGAGGGCAAAATAGTTATTTTTGTATTGAAAATTCGTCAGTACTACATGAGAATATCAGTTAAAACTCCTTATGATCCAAAAGTGGGCCCAAAAATAGCTTAGGGAGAAAAAATTTCAATTTAATGGATTGGCTGGCTCTGTCTCCGGACTTAAGCCCAATAGAAAGCTTTTGGAGAGACATAAAAAATGCAGTAAATGAAGCGAATCTCAAAAACAGCAGGGAGCTCTCGGAAATAGTGAGTAAGTCCTGGTATGCAATACCGATTGAGAGATGACAGAACTTAGTCAATTCTATGCAACGCAGATGTGTCGCAGTCATTCAAAATGGAGACCATGCTATTAAATATTAACTGCTCAATTAAAACTAAAGTTTATAATTAAAAAATATTAGTTTTTCTATAATTTCTCAAATTTTTTACTAGATTGATAAGCTCTGCTATATTTGTGAACAACATTTACTTTGATTTTTTTCTCAACAAAAAAGTATTTCTAATTAAAATTCGTTTGTTGTAGTATAAGAGCTAGAAGCCAGTTCATTTGCATTCAAATTTTTAATAGAAACAAAAATAATACAAAAATGGCTTACAATTTCTTATTAAAACAAAATCCTGCTATTTTTATGAACAATACTGTAATGTTTGAAAAAATGTTCACGAGCAAACAAAAAACAAAAAAGCATTCAAGCATTTCAACTTTATGAGACAACTGAAGTACATAGATCCCAATTGAAGTAGAATATAGAAAAATATCATCGTAAAATAGCTTTGTATATTATATATTTTTAAACTTTTTTTATTGGCTTCATGACCCTTCTACTTGTGCGTCCTGACTTTCCATTCTCCTTCAGAGAACTCGAAAACAATTTTATTTTTCCCTACCTTGCATCCATTTCGAGATAAGGCGTTTATTAATAATTTTAAGCTTGTGTTGTATGGATATGTGTGTTAATTTCGACCAATCTGTCCGTTGGTGTTGCTGTCCCTTTTAAAAAAACCCGTACAAATAATTATTTTCAAACAGACCAAATCTTGGTCTACTTTGAGATAAAGTATGTTTTCTTACTTTTTTAAGTAATATCGACCGACGCCTTAACTTGTGCGCTCCGATTTTGCTTTCCACCTTAAGCCCCTGGGAAAACTGAGAACGATCTCAAATGTAGTTTTAGTTTGAGTCATCAAGTGTAGTTTTAGTTAATTTTCCAATCCATCCGATGATATTCCATTTCACCCAAAATTTTACAAAACTGTACAGCAAGGATCCGTAGCATGGAGATAGCAAGAACCGTTTGCAATACTTTGCTTAATAGAGCTTTTTACTGTTTAATACGAGAGTTGCTATTTATATGTCTGGCCTAATAATGCAAAAACAAATATTCATGATAAAAATCGGTTTTATTGTTTTTAAAAATATTCTCCATTAAGATCAATACACATTCTGTTTGAACCCATTTTGAATCCCATTTTGAACCCCACTTTTTCTACTTCGATTGAGGTTACTTTAAAAAAAACCTTTTTGAATTCAACAACCGCTTATTCGGGAATAAAAAAGTCTTTAGGTGCCAAATCAGGGCTGTAGTGCAGATGACTCATCTATTGCATTTTTTGGAAGTCAAAGAGGGTCTTTGTTTGAGCATATGTGTGAGAGTTCTCGTTGTCAGAATGCAGAATAAACCAGCTCTTCTTTGACTTTTTACAAATTTCTCCAATTGCTTGTGGCAAGAAAATGGACGTGTTACATTCAGAATAGACCTTACTCTTACGCTACTGTCGCCATATGACCCGTACTGCCGAAGAAATAGGGCAACAATTTGCTTCGATGAGTTTATTTCATTTTTTGTCCGAGATGAATTTTTCAAGTTACTTTAAACAACATAAATCGCGCTCAAAAGCAAAAATGTTCTGAAGAATGGTATGTTAAATAATGCCAAGTTTCCAATGGAGAAGTCAGATGCTAAGTGTTGCTACTAACTGTTGCCAAAGCTAGAAATGTAAATAGCAACCCACGTATGTAAATCTATCGCCCACTCCACCTAGGTCTCCCCTTTGAGAAATGAATTTGAAGTCTATAACCCTTAAATGCCCAGTGTATCTTTTTGGCTACAACCGAGAAAATCAGCTATTTATTTTAAAATATTGCAAAAATTAAAATGCTGGGTATGTAGTTTCACTCAGAAAATTGCAAGTATAAAACAAAAATTTAATTATTGTCATAACTTTGTTGGTTTGGGAAATATTGACCGTCAAATTCAAAAGCTAGTTTTTTTTTTAATTTTAATGGATAGTTCGCTTTTTAACATGAAAACTCTTTTAAACTATTAACAATTTTAGAGTAAAAAAATTACTAGTTTGTCTCGTTATCATAAAAAGAATCGTTTTCCACGTTTTTCCTTGGAACTCCTACAACCAAGCTGATTGATGGTATACGTCGGTATGCCCACTGTATCTTTTTGGATACAACCATGTTTTCTTTAATAACTCGTAAGCAAAAATTTTTTCCAAAACAAAAAAAAAAAAAAAAATAAAAACGGGGTCGTGTTCAGGGGATCATTTAGCACAAGATAATTTTTTTTAATGAAATCGGTGTTGTTGGGTATTTAAGGGTTAACATACTTCAAAAAATTCAAAAAAGATATTTATAGAGAAAACTCACTAAAATTGTCTCCATATGATTTTGTAGTTTCGACTCTTAGAGTTTTTCTTTTGTTTTTTTTATGTGTTATATTTTTCCGCCATTGTGTGTAAATATTTTAATCAATCAATTTAAATCAATTAATTCAGAACGATTAACTGAGCTTTTTTAATGTGTATTTTTATCCGCAACATCCTGTAAATCAATCAATGGCAAAAGTTAAGAGTTTCCTGTGTCTTACATTTCTATTTTACGCCAAACTTAAGGAAAGAAAAATAAAACTCGACTTCCAAGGACAAAACATTCGTGTCTGCGGCAAGTTAAATTTTTTTCTCCATTTTGGGGGGGGTGGCACTCATGTCGTTGATTGTAAACATTTGATTTAGATACAAATAGAAAAATGTTTTCAATTTTCTATATAACAAAAGTTTGGTTTTTCATTTACTGAAGAGAGAAGCTCTTAAGCAAACTTTTGGAAACGGTTAGCCAGAAACGTGCCACAGACTTGAGGCAAAAAAAAAAAAAAAAAAAAAAAAACAAAATAAAAAAAAATTAAATATCCTCGGCTATGTATTTAGTGTGGAAAAAGTTCACAAAGTATTGGCATAATTTATACAATTTATGTTGTAAACAGCACTTTTTCATGATAGTGGGTTTAACCTTTGGCAACTATCAAGTTGAATAGGAGAGAAAATGGACTGGCTTTGGTTTTTGGCCTACTTTTTGCCTTTGAAGTTAGACACTTAATCACATACTAAGTAATTAAGGCCTTTATACAAAACAAATTTGAAGCTCTAAAGATTTTAGATAGCAGGAAAAGTTTTTAAGTATAAGGAGATAATATCTTTAAAAAAATTGGTCTTATTGTATGGAGTCGTGACAATAGTTTTGAGTTTTTAATTCTCATATTTATATATGACAGCTTTACGTCATTAAAACTACAACATTACAGCGCAAACATTGCTTATGGAGTATTAATGAGAATCAAAAATTTATATCCTTGAGCTGTACATGGAAATAACAAGCAATTCGTTTGCTGCCAGAACGCATTTCCGTAGTTGTTGCTGTTGTCAAATTGATGTTTGCAACTGACAGCAAAAGGAAGTGACAGAAAAGGCAAAGAAAGAAAAAAAAAACAAACAAGTTGAAACTAATACGACATTGCATACATCAGCAACATCATCATATTACAAACATTCAAACACACACACACATACGCAAATATACAAACTCAAAGACATACACATGACATAACATAAAAGCATACCACAAAGTTTAATATTTTACAGAAATAGCAAAACAATTGCAGGAACTTATTATCAGATAGCATAATGATATTAAGTAACGAAATATTATGCGAAATAAAATACATAACATAAGAATGTAACGGAATCAAATCAAAAACAACTGCAATAAAGTTGCTAAAATCAAACGCTACAACAAGAACAACAACAATAACTAATTTCAACATTGTTGCCAAAGATGTTTGCTAAAGTTTTCTCCTGACAACTTCAGGGAGTATTTCACTTTAGCCCACTGTGCTCACATTGTGAACATATACACACATACATACTTAAATACAGTGAGCTGTTGTTACTAGCTGTTGTTATTATACACACACATACGCAAATATTTGCGAATTCTGTCAGTCGAGTGCTGAAATAAATAGATGTCTAAGGATTCCTGTCACATACACATACGACATACGACACAAAAACACCCAAAAATACACAAAAACACACACACACATCCAACACTCCTATTACAATACTATTGCAAATTGTGTGCGACATAATTTATGTCTTCATATATTATTTGAAAATTAATAGTTTCTTTTTGAAAATATTTGCGAATATCACAGGAATATTTGAATGCGTGTATGTTATGTTGACGATGTTGTTGTTATTGTTGTTGTTGTTGTAGTTGTTGTAGGTGCGCAAGCACGTGTCTGTATGCGTGTGTTTACTTGAGTTTGTATTTTTCATTGTTGTCGTTGTTGATGTTTCATTTTGTATGCAAAACAAAAAATCCTATTTGCAGAAATTTCATAAAATGTTTTTCAACAACAACAATGTGGCTAGCAATTTATTGCTCCCAAAATGCTGTATTTGCCAACAACTCCATTCAGTTAGTGCTTGCTTTTAAGCACATACATTGATATAGGTTTTTTTTTTAATTTAATTAAAGCTGGCCATTGTAATCTATTGAGACTGTTTTATTATATTTGTTATTGTTCTAATAAAAATATTTTTATTTAATTTAAAAATAAATTTGAATTTAACATACTGCTTTTTTTAACTAAAGTAAAGTTTCAAAATTTTCCACTATAATTTACATATAAATTGTCGTGTGATTTCAACTTACAGACAAACTATCAGCAGACAAAAAACGGCAAAAAAGAAACTATCAGCACTCTTTCATCTGCACAAAAACCAATAGCTTCTCATGTCTTGCTTATCCGAAGGTATCTTTTTTGAATTAATTTATGAAAGGATAGAAAACTAAGTTTTTGACCCTCAAAAATTAATCAAATTTGAATCATTCTCCGAACTAAACTAGCTGGCCCATAAGCAATAGTGGTAAGGGTGGTTAGGGTGTGATACAGTTAAAGTTAGCAATTACCTCCTTCTATAACATGCTCATATTAAAGTCGCCACTTGAATACAAAGAAAGTAGATTGAACTGGAACTAGTGCTGCTAACTAGGGGCTAGTGAAATCATTAGTTCAGCAATAATACAAAACACTGCAAAGCTACATTGCATAAAAAAAAATTAAAAAATAATAAAACGTAAAAGTCACAAGTAAATTAATTGAATACTTCAAGTCCGGGCTTCCATTAAAAAAAGTAGTAATATTTTAAGTTGAAATATAAAGCTTTTGTAAACTATGTTTTCTGTTTTTCCTTCTTCAAATATTGTAAATAAAATACATTAAAAACCAAACAATTTTATATCAACATTTTTATATAAAATACAAGGAATACATCTGCCTATGTTACAAAATGCACTATACGCAAGGAGAATGGATCGCCAAACTGTTTTTTTGGAGCGCTCGGTTCCCTGCTGGGTCCATACAACGTCATTAGTAGTTAAAAATAAGCAGTGCAACAGCTTTTTAACTATTATCCAAAAAGTATAAAAAAATTTTATTCATAACTAGCTGACATACCCGGTTTTACTCGGGTGGAAAAATGTAAAATTTTGATATTTAGTGCTAGTTTAAATATTTTTTAAAATTCAAATAATGATAAAAAAAGCTTCACTAAATTGATTCTTAAATTACTTAAAAGCTCATATTAAAGGACCATGTTTTTTCTAAAAAAAATAAAGCAGGGACCGCAAATAACGATTATCGCTATCAATCAATCATTTAATAACAATTATTTTTTCATCGTTATTTCTTTGATCAGAAATAAAAATTATGCTTTGATTTTTTTTTTTCAATCAGAAATAAAAGTTATTATTTGATTGTTATTTTTTCGATCGAAAATAAAAATCATTTGTGATCGTTATTTTTTTCGATCAAAAATAAAATTTATTTCTTGATCGATTTTTTTTCAAGCAGATATAAAAACCATTTTGTGATCGTTATTTTTTTGCATCAGAAATAAAAATCATTTTGTGATCGCTATTTTTTTCGATCAGAAATAAAAGTTATTTTTGATCGTTATTTTTTTCGATCAGAAATAAAAATCACTTTGCGATCGTTATTTTTTCGAAATAAATTTTATTTTTGATCGAAAAAAATAACAATCACAAATGATTTTTATTTTCGATCGAAAAAATAACAATCAAATAATAACTTTTATTTCTGATTGAAAAAAAAAACGATCAAAACATAATTTTTATTTCTGATCGAAAAAATAACGATAAAAAATAATTGCTACATATGATCGAAAAAAGAATCGATCACAAATAATTGATTTAAGATGATTTCTATCTTAGAAATCAAGAAAAAATAAATCTTGCCAAAAACGGAATCTCTGACCCACTAGCTTTATATTGCTACATTTGAAATTATTCTACGACATCTTTTTGTATATGATCTTTTGATGTAAAAATTAAAAAATAACCGTTATTTTCTATCCCTGAAATAATGAGATGCCGAGGGGCCGAGAAATAAGATTTATAGCGATAATTTTTGATCGGAAAGAGATATTGGTATCATTTTTTCACATAAAATACTCTTACCGCTTAACTCTTCTATAAAAAAAAAACAACTTTCGAAACAATTTTTTTGTTATTTGATGACAGAAACAGTTCATAGAATTTATGGAAAAACTGAACCCACTTTTGCCACTAAACGCTGTGTTAAAGGTAGTCAAAAATGCAATTTTTAGTTTTTATTATTCTAACAACAAAAACAGCTTTTGTGCACATTTTGTACCTTTTTTAAAAAAAAACATTAAAAATATAGACGCTAAGTAAACGGTGCCTTTCAAACGGGTTTATTAAGGGCTTGAATTAAATTTATCAACAAAAAAAAATTTAATGAAATACATTCAAAAACAACGGAGTTATTTGCATCGAAAGTAAAATATACGAATTTTTTATAGTTTAATAAAGCTTAACTTATTCTAAGGGAACGATGTTATTAGAAAAAGACGTTGTACTAAAAGTTTGTGCAATTATAAAACTATGTGAATTTTTTTGTGTCAAAATAACAGAATTTTTTAAAATTAATTAGACGAACATTTTCGCTAAGAAAATGTATGATAGATGCCATAACCTAAGTTAGGACTTAAGTAATATGTATGCTGAGTTTAAGTTAAATCCGTCAAGCCATTAAAATTTGTACTCGGGTCAAACAAACAGAAAATTACTTTTATTAATATAGAAGATATATGAATCAACTTATTATTTTTTCGACACAGCACAAGGAAACTCCATTATCTTAACAAATTTACTCAGAAAAAATATCAACCCGAAAACAATCAGAAAGCCGTCACTTTTCCCCAATTCTTCGCTTGCGTTTCAGTGTGCATCTTTCACCAGTATTATTATTATTATTTTTTTTTTTAATGCGATGATTTTTTCACTGGTCCATATAAATTGGAATTTGTTAGAGGATAGTCTTTGTAATATTTCATTAAAAAAGTCTATTTTCTCATACGATGTAAACCATGTAATTCAAAATGGCACGAAATGGTTTAATAAAAAACCTAACGTTTTTTTAACACATAATATATCCTTATATGTCCTCTAACATATCCGCATTCAAAAAGTGCGAATTTCGAAATTAACTTACACTGTTTTAACTATATACGCGATAATAACGGGATTGCGTAAACCATTGCTCTACTTACAATTTAATTAGGTAGGCTTGCAAAAGTTGTTAAAAACAAAAAATATATAAATTGGCCATTTCAGCTCTAGAAACGACTTTGACCGAGCAATTATGTACAAATTGTGTGTTATTAAATGTTTGTGCACAAATGATGATTTTATGCCAACTCCGAACGTCTAATGTGCATATTCACATGAACTTTTACATGTCATTATTTACTCTCTGAGATTTACTATTGTCTGCAGAGAGGTGACGACCGATCAGATAAATTAATTTCAGTTGAAAAAAACTTTCTGTTGTTTTAGCTGAGGTTCTAACCTGGGCTCGAATTGGCATCGGGTGGTGCACACACTGTTTAACTCACTAGGCCAAGGCTGCAATATTGTAAAAGTAGTTAGTAATGCCAAGTCTACACAGAGAGTATGGCTTGAATTTAGTTTTAAGTTAACCATAGCTGTTCACACAGAGATGCGTCGGCAGAATTGTGTTTAGTGTGACATTTCTTTGTTAACTTTTGTGTTCTCATATTTTGTCGGTACATCACCACCGCTTGAGGACAAGGCTGCAGCCATTTCTGCGTACACATGCGAATTCTTCCTTGCGCTGCGCAATTTGGAATTTTTATCGGCCCATACTAATATGAAGACCTCATTTTCTACACTTGCCCAAGATCTTTTCGTCGCTTTTTTGTTCATTTTTTGCAAATAGTAAATTGCACAAACAGCTGTTTTTGACCTTTCTCACCACAAAATTGTACAAGATTCCTTTGAACGTACCTTTTTGTAAGAACATTAGAATATTTTTAGGGATTTCTCAAATAAAATTTTGATAAACACAGAAACAAAGTTGAGTTTCATCCTTCAAAGTTGTACTGAAGAACTCAAGAGTTTATGTTGCGTTCAGTGCCAAAACTCAACTTTGTACTGGAAACGCAAACTAAACTCTCTGTGTAGGCATGGCATAAGATGATTTTTTTGCTGCCAGACTTTTATTCCCGACATCTTTAATATGAAATTATATATGTATTTCTGTTGGCTCTAATTTTTGCAAGAAACTTTTTGCGGGTAGGATGTAGTAGGATGCAGCAGTTTAAACAAATAGAATATCTTCGTATATTGTGGAAAGATACTCCAAATCGAAATTTTTATGTATTTTATATTTTTTTTTTCAAACACTTTTCAAGAAGTATAGAGTTTAAGAAACTCCTAACTTCATGGCTGATAACTCCATTTATATAATCTTATAATATCAAGCAATGAAATCAAAAACAGCAAAAATCATTTTGAAAAACTTGTTCAGCATGCCAAAAATTTATTATTTACAGAGTTAAGCTTACGAGTAGCTTACATACATATTATTCAAAAATTTAACACAATAACTTTGCAATAAAAATTATTTACAGATGATTTTTAGATTTAAGATATATTTTTTCCCTTAAAAAATTTATTAGCATATAAATTGTCACCATCTTAGAATCAATTTGTTTTCTGATTTCAATGATTTCAAAATAAAATTAAAATATCTCAGAAATTGCAAATTTAATTTCAATTGAATTTCTTTAGAAGCAATGTGAATGTGTGAGATCAATTAAAATTCAGTTTAATCTGAAAACTCAGTCCCTTAGGACTTCCTGCCTCTAGGGAGATATGCGTGCACTGATTTGCATTGAGGCGTTTGTACTGAAGTATTGTACATTTATATACTTATATTTTTCCTACATACAAGTATAAATTAATGCCGTTATGTGCTAATTTTTGCAAAAGTATGTCAATTTGTTAATGTTTTCGTTGTGTATTTGAGTACATGCGTGTGTGTGTGCGCCTTAGTTATTGTCATATGTGTGGCATGCTGTTGGGCATTCAATCAGCAAGTTATTTCCTGTTTCTCTTCTACCTCATTCTGCTTGCATGTATGTAAAATTTTTGCTAATTAATGTTTTTTGTTGTTTTTTTTTTTCTTTTTTTTTCTTCTGCGTAAACTTCTGGATAAAGTATATTTTAACGTGATTCAGGCGCTAAATTGAAACGACATCTATTCGCTAATCGTGGAAATAATGATGTTGATGATAATTAATTAACTCAATCATGTTCGTTTGTTTTTCTTGCTAATGAGTGCGAAGTTGAGTTTTATTTGTTTCGCACATAAGTGTAGGCGAGTGCGCGTGTGTGTGCGTTAATGTGTTTCTTTATGATAATTTGTAGCATTTAAATAATAACATGCTCGTTAATTGTAGTAGAAGCAGAAAATTATTTCGAATAAATACTCGCAAGGAAGAAAACATTTCTTTTCACATTATTTTTTATCACATTTAGGATGCACTTAAATATTTTCATGCCAAAAGTAGTAAAGAAATCATCAAGCAAAACTTCTAAATTGATGTGTGTATAAAACGGAAACAAGTTTGCGGAAACGGAAGCATATAAATTTCTATGCCACCTCATAATTTTTCCCATCTTTTTACATTTTTTTCAACCAAATTCATAGAAATCAATCAAGCATAAGAGTTCAAACAAAAAATAGGAACTAAATGTATTGAAAGTTCTGAGAATATAGGTATTTATTTGGTTTTTTCTTAAGTCAAAGTCTTTGACAGTTGAAATGAAAAAATACATCAAGAATTATTTAAAATTAATTCGTACCAACTCATGCTGATTTCCGCTAGTTTTATGTGAAATATATTTTTATACTTGAGCACTAAAGAAATATTAAAAAGCATCACATTTCATTTATTTCTATAAGACTCTGAGAAGTCCCCATCTCTTTCCAAATTGCACTATTTAACATATTATGGCACTTATTAAAACTTATTAAACATATTATGACAGCCAAGAGTCTTAAAATTAGACAGACACTCACGCATATACTCGGTTAAATAAAAACGTACAATAAACAAAAAGCATTTCAAGCAAATGCTAAGCATCTAACGAAAAAAAACTACAATTCCAAGCACTCATCTTTTATCACTTTGAATTATATTTTCACTCATAAAAAAGCTGCTCAGAGTGTTTATAGCCAATACTTGAAAACCTTTATGTTTTCCCTCGATCTTTCTGCACGGGGCATATTAACAAAGATTTGTCTTTAACACAGCTACGCATGTGGTCTCAAATAAGACACTTGTTTATGTAGCCGGTTTTTCTGAATTTCGCAGTTTTATTTATGAAATTTTTTATATTTAATAAAAACACGCTTGCCACTCCGGAAAAATAAATATGATTGTATTCGTATGATTTTTAAAAATATATATACATATATAATTATATTCTTTTTTGTTTATTCAGTCAATCAAACTGTTTTTTTTTTTTATTATATAAAAGTGCTGTCATACATTTTTTATATTATAGCAATTATTTTTCATAAAAGTTTTTAACAAAAAATGTTTTCTGCTTTGAATTTTCTGATTATTTTCAATGCATTTCCACTTGGTTGCATTTTTTCTAGAAAGTGCTTTGACTGTCTGCTTCCTGATCTCATGGAATTTGCTTTATTTGATTTTCTCTTCTTTCATTCGTACTCGTAGCAGCTTTTTTAAATTATTATCCTTAAATAAAAATAAAAATCAGCATTTTTTCGATGCTCCCCCATGTATTGTTCAACTCAAGGACTCAGCGATGCAGGCATGACAAAATGCAACAAAATAATTTGCATACTCAGCTGATTTTATTATGTTCTAAAAAGAGCGGATGCCAGAGGGTGGCAGACACGTGCTCAATTTCTTTACTTACACTGACAACTAGAAAGCAACATAAACAACAGTATCCCAGCTGAAAAAAGTGATGCCAAGAAATTGAAAAATTTTAGAATATTACGGCCAAGAAGAAAAGAAAATTAAATAAAAAAATGGAACAAGGAACAGTAGAACGAAAAGACTTAAAATCTCTCTTAGGCGAGTGTAATATAATTATTATTCGCTTTTGTTATAAAAATGCAGAGTGCCTTATTTTTTTAGGGGCTGAAGGTAGTCAGAGTAGATTGTTTTTAAAATGTTTTTGAAGATCTTCAGAGATATTCTGTAAAAATTTAAAATTTATCCAGTGGATAGTTTTGAAGACAATTAATAATAACTGCAGGACCCTCCTTTTATATTGAGTGAAAAACTTGAACCTCTGTTCTTTAAAATCTCGTTATTAAAAACGGTGACCATTTTATTTCGAAAACAGTTAAAATACTCTGGTTGCAAATTTGAAAAAAAAAATATATATATACTAAAAAGGTCACTTCATTACTAGATAACTTGATTCTGTTTTAAAAATTTTATATAAGCCACTTGAAAGTACTGAAAAGAGGTATTTCTAAAAGAATGGTCAACAATTGGGCTGATAGCTTGAACCGAATTTTTGATTGAAATTTTCGGGGTCTTTTTACAACTTATTTTAACAAGGTCGAAAACTATCTTGCATTAGCACGAAATGGTTAAAGTATGAAAATGAAAGCTACATTCTCTAAATTATATAATCACGTAGCAAAAAAAAAAACACAGGTGCGTTTTGGACACACGATAAAAGCGAATATTTTTCGCAATTACATAATTTCATAATTTAATGCCTTTTTTCGATTTAAATAATTTTTAAATTTAAAACTTTAAAATAGCAAAGGGAATAAATATACAAAAATCATTAAATTTGTATGGGAGCCCCCGTAAGGAGTGGTCGGAGGAGATAGGTCTTCAAGGAAAAAATGTTCCTTTTGCAAAAATATTGGGGGTCGATCATACATATTTACCCTCTCCGGCCCTCTCTTAAAGCCCTTCTGTTCAAGTGTAGGGTATAAATATACAAAGAAAAAAATAACTAAACCCAATAAAAGAACTGAACAGTGGGCATGTTTTTATGACTCTGCTTGTAAGTATCAGCACATTTTCGATCCTTACCGCGTGTGCAACTTAATTTTTAGTTGCTTAATTTTTCAGCGGGCCAGCTACTCTAAAGTTGCAAGACAAACATTCAACAACTTCGAGGCAACATTGTTGCTCAGAACGTAGAGCAACATATTTAATAAGCACGAAAACTTGCTTGACTTACAGGTTGTTTATTTTTGAGCATAACGACCTCTGGTAGTAAGTAAAAGCAACATTTTTGTTTTTTAGTACACATTTCAGTACACATTCTATAGATTATTGTGATCTTCTACAACATAGCTTTAGTTAATACTTAATATTGAATCAGCGAAATTTCTCAACGAAGTCTTATGGTTCGATAGTTAGAGCATTAACCTAACAGTCAACGAGTAATTTGTTAAATTCCTGCACCGGGCAAGAAATTATTTTTAATTTAAAATTTTCTTGTTGAAATAGCCCCAGAGAAAAACACAACATAAGTTCTAAGAAAAAGGTGTCGGGAAAAAGTGTCGCTTTTTCAGATTTCACTCCAGCAAATCACAGAAAGAGGTGTAAAAAGCTTGGCTTTAAAAAAACAAAAAAAAAAAAACTGGAATACATTTTGTTGACCCTAAATTTCATCATGACTATTGAAAGAAATTTCATGACAAATCCTTTTCTGTCCAATTCCCTGCTCTTATTCTTTTTACAATCTTTATCCTAATCCTCCTCATCTTCATCCTTATCCATTATTTTCCGATTTTTTATTTTTGCCATTACTATTGAATTTGGTCCATTTAGATTACTTAAAGGGGCTCCATGAGAGCCTTTATGATGACAATAATTTTGTTTTTTAATTTGTTTTTTTGTTTGTGACCGAAAACTTCAGCTTTACTATCGATCCGTAAAAGTTACCTTAGCACCAATAGACACGGACACAAAATTGTAAATAACACCCCTTACAATTATCTATAGCATGCGCCCCACGTTTTTATTAGAACTAAAAGTCCCACTCTAGAAGAAATTGTTTTATGCTTTTTAGTACGTTTAAAAAACGTGACATAATAATTTTTTTTTTACTTAAAAATTATTTTCTAGTTTTTAGTCTTGTGTAAAATTATACAATAGGTTTTGAAGATATTATATTTTTATCAGAACAAAATTTGTTTAAAAATCGAAATTGTTCCATCAATATAAAAAATGAAACAAAAAAAAAACCAGAGAAAATCCAGTGGCATTGTTGAGGATCGAACTCACAACACCACGATTATAAAGAAACCGCCGTGTGCTCTGATCTACAGAACTCACATTCGAATATTATCTAAATAGCAATAAATCAAGCAAGCTACTTTTTTACAATTTTGTTTTCACCTTCAGTGGTGAATTTCTGAAAATTTGAATGTGTTTCATAAAAAAAAAACAATAAAAAAACAACCATTCTCATTGTTGAGGCTCGAACTCACTACCTTACGGTTATAAAGCAATCGATTTACGCACTGAGCTACAGAACACAAATTGAAAAGTTTTCTAAAAAATGGGGTTTTCAGTTTTTTGTTTGAGTTTTAATATGTATCAAAAAATTTTGCATTTTTGTCAAACAAACAAACATACAAACAAGAAAATAAGTTAATATTGTGTTGTCATCTAGTTCTGAGCTACATTTTAAGTTTAAAAACTCTAGCTCATCGGGAAGTTGGTTAAAAATGGATTCCAAGATTTGTACGGGACAGCTAATAAAAACGTATTAAAAAACACAAAAAACTGTTTCCTATAAAATTTCCATTTTGGCGCTTACGATAATTGGGCATATAGGGCCCGATATATATTCTCATGCATACAAAAAAAAAAAAAAATAAGTATTTATTTTTTTTAATTGAATTTCTGACAAAAATACCTTAAAAAATAATTAAATTAAATAAAATCAATTATGATTTTATTAATTTTTTTCAGCAGGTGGTTATAATAGCATTTAATATAAATTTCATTGACATAAAAACTTTAACTTTACAAGGTTATCAGTTCTCTGACATTTCGTTACAATCAATTTTACTAATTAAAAAAATAAAAAAATCATATATTTTGCATTTTGTGCCACTGTACACCAACATAAGCAACTAAGCGCTGATTATAAAACATGAGACTATGCTGCTGCGCATCAATGTGTGTGGGAGAGTACTGCAGAATTGTTTTTTTGTTTTTGCCCTCCACCTAGCCAGATAAAGCAACAAATGCCTTAGTATGTGTAGGTGCAAAAGTCTGTTTGTTTGCATGTACATACGTATTTGATTGGTGTTGATTATGTGCTTCTGAAGCTCACTTAATTAACACTTACGTCTGCATTTTAATTGTATGGCATAATTAGGCTTTATTCAAGTGAGTGGCTGCCTGGTTGACTGCCTGGCTGACAATGATACGACAAGAACAACGAAACGCAATTGAAAAACGAATAAATTACAATGACAGTGAGTCAATAATTCAATGAAAGCTGAAAACAACCACACACAGAGCTGAATACCCACTGTCTGTCCGTTATACAGACACATAAGCACATAAAAATACTATTGAGATTTTTGCCATTTTTATTAAGCTTCAATATAATTGGTTTGATTTCTTTTTCAATAAACTGCAGCCAATTAATTATAATCAGGTTTGATCTTTATTGCTTTGCCACAAAGGTTGAGCGAGCAAGTAGTCGACTTTTGTGCTTTATTAGCTACATTTTGACCTCACAAATCAACAGGAGAATAAATCAGCTGCCACTGTCAGCTACCTAGCAGCTGGGTAAGCTATTCATTGTAGAAATTTTTTTGTGTTATTTTTTCACTTTCTCTCTTTCGCTTGCACTCACACTCTTTCAAACGCTGTTGAAAATGCCAAGATAGCCAATTTTTTTAGCACAATCCTAGATATGTTCTGTATTACAAAGTTTGGATTTTTTTTCGTTTTATTTTTTTCTATTCTAAGCTGCTTCGCTGTTGTTATTGTTGTTGGGCATTTTTATGGTTGTAGTTGTAAGTTGTATTTGTGGTAACGCCACATTTTTCTGCACTTGCAACTTTATGTTGCGCCATTTTTTCTACTTAAGTTGAATTTGATTTTTTTGTTTTTTTTTCGCTTTTTTGTTTTGTTGCTTTAGCTTCTTCTGCAGAGATTGTTTATTGCCTTTCGTGGCACCTGCAATAAGCGAAAAAATATTGAAAGCAATAAATTTTAACTATTGCAGAGGCTTATAGTGTGTGTGAGTGAGTGTGTGTATATGAGTAGCAAGCATGTGTGTGTATTTCTTTAATGTGTGCAGTGTTAGTACCCAATAAACCACAGAGCGGACTCGGATTCGTTTCGGATTGGAAACGAAGCCGAGATCTCGGATCCGAGTTCTCGCTTTCTATTCGAATTCGAGATGAATCCGAGAATATTATAAAAGCGAATATTTTATTTCATGAAATTTGTATATTTTGTGGAGAATAATAATAAAAACAAAATTTCAAATTTTGTTTTTTTATTTAAGCTATTTGAATGTACCAAAGGAATAAAATAAAATATCTTGTACCATGTGTTTATGAAGCCTCACGCACTTCTCAAATTGACAATTTTAACATATTTTAAGTTTATTGATAATAAAATTAAATTAAATTAAACGTATTTTAAGTGATTCCTCTTCATCTGGTAGCTACACCACGCCAGGTAAAGTATAAATAAAGAGATTAAATAGATTAAATAGATGTTAAGAGAATCCATCCCGTAGAGGAGTAAATTTCTTACTGAAGTTCCCGGCCGTGACGGAAGCTACTGGACACAGGAAGTTCATCTGCAGAAGCAAAAATAAAATTGATTTTAAAAAAATGGATGCACAAGATGTCCATGGAATAGGATATATCTAATTATTTTTGCAAATAGAGAAACTTTTTTGTACAGCACCTTCTGTCACGGCAGTGAAAACGGCAGTGAAGTGCAAAATTAATTTTTAAGCTGCAATGAAGTTATAATTCAAAATTTTTAAAAATAAACGTATGTAATTCTTTATATTATTAAAAAATGCATTAATTTCATAAGAAGAATATTGAAATCAAAAGATTTGAGAATATAAGAAAATATAAAAAATCTCGTTTCGAAACCGATGCGATTATTTTAAAACTCTCGTTTCGAAAACGATTCGATTATTTTAAATATCTCGTTTCGAAAACGAAGTGTGAATTTCTTCCGCTCGCGGATTCGAAAACGAAAGTAGAACGAATTTCGTTTTCGAACTAAATACACGAGATCTCAGTTTCACCTCGAATTCGAAACGAATCCGTTTGGTTTATTGGGTAGTGACACAAAAAAAAAAATGAGAAAACTTTATTGCATCTGCAGCAAATTTTGATGACTCCTCGTTCAGCGCCTTGCCTTCATGGGGCTTAGGAAGAGCTTTTCGATAATTAATTTTTAAGATTTGGTTTTAATTTCTCCGTTCAGATGGTTTTTGTTGTTTTTTTTTTTATGTGACAATTTTATTTCAATTTTCAATAAGTAAAGTTTTTAATTAAATGTTACTCATACGCCGTGTGCAAATCAATTTTCATTAGTTTGTATGTTCGTCTTTTGGGCTATAAATAAAGCAGATTTATTTAAAAAAGTCCAATTCCTACACTTATAAGTTAAATAGTACCGAATATTTTATACATCACAAAAAAAATCGTTTTTTAAAGGTATTTGAGCACAGCAAATGATTAAAAAATTATTCATTTAAAAGTGCAAAAAAAAATCCTTTGAAAGTAAGGTTTAAGCTACTTTTCTAAAAGTTTATGATCCTTTTTAAACCAATTTATTGAAATGGTTTTTTAAAAATTTTTTTTGTTCAGTTGGTTCATAAAAAATTGATATATTTATAGGTTTTTTCTTAAAACAAAAAGTTATGATGAATTTTCGATATTGACACTAATTTATAATTCTATGCCGTAGACCCTATCGACTTAAGCTTAAAAGCGCTCAAACTTTGGAGCCCTCACCGACACTCAGCCACCTTTCCATAAACATGCGCGCCACTGCTTTCTGTTTCAACAAAATATTTCATAACATAAGTACATCAACTTTTTTGGCAAACATACTTATAAGTGAAATATTAGCAACAGAGCAGCATGATGTCAGCAACATGCTGCAGCTTAACTTTGGCTAAATGTTTATAAAATTAATTTGCAAACAAAGATAAAACAAACAATTAAAGCAGAGCTAAAAATAACAAGGCATCATCCTAAGCCCGGAGATATGCATTTCATCAAATTTAAGGGTATTAATTTGTAGTAGAGTCCTTTGAATGGCAATGACATAGAAAAAAGATCAAGCTTTAAGCTGGTTGGTTGCGGCTAACAAATAAAAGGAACGAATGAATGAACTTTGCATTGTTTGACAAAGGCAAAGTAAGGCCTTATCGCAAAAAAAAAAAAATACTAAATCACACACACACACACATTCAGTGGGAAGATGAAGCACGAAAACTTTTGAAGTTACTGACATAGGGTAAACTGACAAACATACTATATATATGCGTGTGTGTGTGTGTGTGTGTATATGTGTAAGTGTATACATCTAAAAATCTTATATCAACAACATTCTAACAAAGACATAGAAATTAAATTAAGTCTAAAGGCACGGTAGAAGCAGGTTGCCTTGGCAGTATTTTTTTTTCTTCTAATATTTTTTGCTTACCGAGTTAGTTGGATTTCATAAACAACACAAACAAAAGAGCAGCAGCAGCAAGAACATGGCAAAAGTTGTTAAGACAGGAGGATATGAAGCTCAGTCAGAGTGACTCAGGGAGTTGCTTTGAGTGGCAGCCGGATTTAGGTTTTATATTTTTTAATATTTTTTATTAGATTGTTTCGTTTCTTTTTTATTTTTTAAAAATAAATTTGTTATAATATTTCGGGCTGGTAGTAACGGTTGGTTGTCATGGCAACGTAACGCTGAGATATGAGCTCATATTTACATTAATTTGACACCGAGTCAAAAGAGCAAAACGCGTATATAAAACGCTTTTGCATAAACCTTTGAGTAAAAGTAATGTTGAGAGTGGAAAAGTAATGCTGAGAAAATAAAAACGAAATAATAAAAAAAAAAATATATAAAGAATTTTAAGCATGTTTCCTTTGAACTTACCTGACAGGGATTTTTAAGGAAGATTTAACGATTTCAAAGCATATTTATATCAAAAAAAAAATTATGTTTAGAAAAAAAAATTGAGCTAAAGAGCTCATAAAGTGCGATTTGTTGTTATCAAAAAGCTACTCATGCAAGCGTCCATCGCAAATATTGTTTGCTTACGTAAAACTATTCCATCTACAACTCATTCATAAAAATTGGTTTAAGCCAAAAATTTAAATATTTTCAAACGTTAAACACAACAAAAAGAAATCATAACAATGTAAAATTCAACAACCTTGTCCGAAATCCACAGACGTCAAAACACAGATAATAACAAACAATAAAATAGAAATAAGGAAAAACCGTGCAAAAGTACTTTTTTCATATCAACAAATTCGCACATGAAATTTAAGAATAAAAACAAAAACAAAAACAAAACAAAAAATTAGAACCAACGCAGCAATGAGCAATAATAACGAAATTTCACAGACGAACAAATAAAATAAATCCAAAGTTTTAATTGCTGGAAAAATGATCGTTAATGTATACAAAACGCCCGCGTCTATGCGCTATTACGTAGAACGTTTGTTCTTCCATAGCGATAAAGTGTGAGCAGTATTTTGTGAGAGGGAGAGAGGGGGTTGTGCCAGAAAAATTAATATTGAAAATTTCAATTGCAAATTAAAATTCATTTAACTAAATAAACGTATCTATCGAGTCTTCACTGAGTTTCAGGAAGTATTTAGTTGGTGAAAGGCGGGGGACTTTCTCACGGTATACGAAAATCATTAAAAAATCGCACAATGTATGTTAAATATGTTGTTATTATTGCAAATATTTGATATTTTCATGAAATTTAAAAAGATACCGAAAAATTAACATCATTATCATCATCATCAACATCAACATCAACATCGCATCAACATTATGATTAAGTGCTCAAATTCACTTCTTGTGCTATGACTTATGTGTTAGTGTGTGTTTGTATATATATATGTATACTCTTAAGTGGACAGGTGTTAAAGGCAAGTTTGCTTGATTTAGCGCAAAATTGTAGATGTTGTTGGAATTCAAATAAAATCTTGCTTCAAAGTTTTTAATGAATGTCTTAAAAATAAAAGCGAAATAAAAAAATCTATTAATTAACTTCCATTAGCAGCTGATGTTTCTAGCTAATTTAAACAATCTAGCAGCTTGGGCAGATATCACACATAAGTTTATGAAATAAAATCATACAACACAACCTGTTCGGTACAGACGCAGCTTGAAGTTTATTTAAGAGGAAAGGCAAGATTAAGATAAAGTTGTTGCTATGTAGTGTGCTCTATTCTATTCACAGGTTCTAACTTTAAGCATATTAAGCATATTTATTGGCCAATTCTTCCATACAATCAATGTTGTTGATAAAAAGTTACAACTTATATTCCTCCAAAATGAAAAAGTTTTTGACTAGGGGAAAGTTATCCCATACCGACCGCCCAAATGGTAAAGGCCATAAACTTATCAAGAATAATTTTTTTGCTGAGTTCAAAGTTGTACTCTGTAATGGGACAATTTTTCTATGTTTCACGCCGGTTAGTGACGTTTGTGAGTGTCGTTAAGCTGAAGATACCGAGGCAAAAGTAAAAGTCAACGTTTTTGATGTTCTTAAAAATTGTGGTTCGAAACCGACCCCCAATTTTTTGCAGCGAATCACAAGAAAAAGATGAATTTCGAATTCCAATTGTTATTTGTTAGTGAAACACTAAAATTTTAAATGAACATAAATTATTTGTTCATTTGTTAATATTTGCATTTATTCAAATACCTTTTAAGACTGTTTTTTAGAAAATAAAAATGAACACATGAAATTCGGAATTCATTGCAGCAATTGCTCGACGCAGAATCGCAGGATCTCATTTTGTGGTTTTTTGTTTAAATGTTCGTCCAATTTCTAGTAAAACATGTGCGATTACCGTCAGAAATAAATAAAAATCACTTCTTATCACGTTTTGGCCTTCAGTTACACTCTATAAATAATTAGGATGCAAAAACAATGGGGGTCGGTTTCGGACCACCCCGTTTTTTTTTACATATCGACTCGCTATTCATTTTTGGCAATAGAGGCGATCTAATTTTAATAACGTGCCCTGATCCAAGGCCATAACCAATCAAAATAACTTACCTCTCGCTTTTTCTGCAAACAAATAAACACTTTTTACTCAACTTCCATGCAGCACGAAAATTAATTTCACATTTGCCAACTGTGGTCAAAAAACAATAGAACACGAAAACTTTGGAACAAAATAACAAGTAATAATGGCTGTCTACGACCAACTTGTCTGGGTCATGATAGCGTTCCACTGCCGCTGCTGGCAATTATGCCGTCAGCGCCATTGCTGAGAAAATGGGGGGGGGGGGGGTCGCTATGGTACCACCGGTCGGTATAGGACCACTATCCCATATATATTGCTTAGTTTTAGGTATGCTTTAGAGATCATGGTGGATATGATAATAACATGCCAAGTGTTAATACGCAGCCCTATTTTAGGTTCCAAGTTCATTTTTTAGAGGCCTGTCCCAAAAAAAAAAACTTTTTGTTTTGCTCATGCTTTTTTTGAAAGCTTATAGGTATTTTTGAGATTTTTTCAGATTTTTTGGAAGAGGTTTCTAAGTCGCGCTAGTCGAATTTTCCCAAAAAATCTGGTTTTTCCGAGAATTTTTTAATTTCAATCATAAGGTGATCAATAACAGACATTTTCTAAGTCTTTGTGTCATAATTTCGAAAGACAAATATCCAAACTTTACTGTAATGTACGTAAATCAGAAATGTTTGCAATTTTTTTGGACATTTTGGAGCACTTTATTTTATTTTTTCGCGAAAGATGCCTACATTTTTTAAAAAACGCTTCATTACTTTTAAAAATTTTTGAAAATGAAAAAAAACTAATTATACACTTTGAACTATGGTAAAATTTTAAACAATTAAAAAAAATTTTGTTTAACTCTTGCCGTGCTGAAGTTATGCCCTTTAAAACTTTGTAACCATCGGCTGAATCGTAAAATCGTTGATTGGTGCATCGATTATGAAATTGCTTAAAATACGCAACGTGTAAGCCTGTCCTTTCATTTACACCTTGCATACTTACTTTCTCCCAGCTGTTTGATAGAGCAGGTTTACACGTTACATATTTTTAGCAATTTCATAATTGATGCATGAACCAACGATTTAACGATTCAACCAACAATTTAACGATTCAACCAACGTACAGTGCGCTTTTATCGATTTAGAAACTATAATAGCTAGGGTTTTGGTATAATTTTGTACCAACGATTTTTAGCTAAAATGAAGTAACAACATAAAAAATTAGAATTCTAGGTCAAATGCAACGCCTACCTCCCATACAAACTAAATTTTTTCCGCATAGAAATAAACCGCATAAAATTGCTTATTTGTGTTTTTAAAGAATAAATTCAGTTTATTTAACCATACTTTCACGTTATACTAAAAATTATTTGAATCGGTTAACTTTAATATATGTATATATCCCATACAACTAGATTACAAAAGAACTATGCTGATGCTAATGAAAATAAAAAAACAAAAAATTTGTAAGCAACATTTCCAACTAGATCACATTTTTCTTTTTAGCTCTGAATTAAATCTTATTTTTCTCTTAATTTCAGAATAGAAATTGTGTTGAAAGCAAAATATGTTTTTTAAGCGTTTTCTCAAATTAACAATTATTTTCTTATCCGCAAGTAAACTTATAGATTTTTTCAAAAATGTAAGGTCAAAGTACTATATTTTATGACACTTACAGCCTTCCAGTGATATACCGTGATATTAGCTAGCACTGGTTGCTATTGAAAGCAGACAACTTCGAGAAATTTGACAAAAATGTAAAAAAGTGAATTTCGTGTACCCATCAAGCATTATTTGTTGCGTAATAAAACCATCATACCACACTAGAACGTGAACGTGAACGTGCACCAAAGAAGACCAAGATAGGTCTGTTGGCCACAATGTTATGGCGACAGTTTTTTGGGATGCATGTGGAGTCATTAACATCGATTGATGGATTTTTTTTTTTTTTTTTTTTTTTGTTTAGCTTGAACTAAGGATTTCAGGTGGAGTACCTATTCAGTTAAGTCTGCCTTGGTTCGAAAATGGGGTGATGGATTAGTGGGAAGGAAAGGGCAATCAACTGAAACATGTGTAGGATGTTCTAAGTGCGGTGGAAAGCCAAAGAAACATGTGAATTTGAAACATCACTGGTGCACAAGTCTGTGTAGCCATAGCAAAAATTCATAAATTGGGCTACGAACTGTTGCCCCATTCAACATATCTTCTAGATTTAACTCCCTGGTAAATCATAGCATGGACACCGAGTACATCATGATCAGTATCGACAAATTTGCAGCCATTGTTTTAAGTGCAACTCCCTTCACATAACTCTAATAAAAATAACCTTAGAAATTTAAAAAAAAATGCCATATCTCTAAAACGAACCAAAAATAAAATATTTTTTTCCAAAATCAGGAAGGCGTATTACGCAGTGATTTTTGGCCAATATGAAAAAAAAAATTCAAAACGTATAAAAATCATCGGCACGTGCAGTGTACATTTAGAATTGGTGCAGTGTACATTTGGTGGTGGAGAAGTTTTTGTGTGGAATTGCCATATAACTACACAGAAAAAAAATGTTTTAAAATTGACGACATTTGCTCTTAATTTGACGAATTTTGTGTTTAAAAAATAGCTTGCAACAAATTTCGTCAAAGTAAGAGCAAATGCGCTTAAAATTTTTGAAAAACATAAAAAAAAAAGTCAAAAAAACACATTTTTGAACACATTGTGTTCAATTTCAAGCTAATCTTTTTTTTTTCAGTGTAGAATTGACTAAGGTGAAAGCCTCAGATTTAAACTGATATATTTCTACGGCATTTTTCTTTCTGCCACAATAAGAAAGTCCTATATATGTTCCACTCACCCCATTTCGAACCAAGGCTGTAGACTTCACTGAATGGGTTTAACATCTGAAATCATTGGTTTCTAAAACATAATTCTTAACATTATACAAATATTAGTTAGTATATTTAAAATTCATTTAATTTTATCACATAATCATAACTGCTTTTCCCAATAAAGTGTTACTGTTATTTCTTTGTTCAAACATGAACAAATTTCTGTTTAAAACTTTGTGTTGTTGCCATTTTAAAATTAATTACAAACATATTGATCTTGCAATTTACTTATCGCCCTCTGTCTGCATGCGTTTTATGGTCATAACGAAAGGCTTAATAAACACACACACACACACATGAGAGGCTCTCATGCACAAACTTACCTTTGCATGCAACAAAAAGTTATAAAACTTTTGCTGCAAAAAGTTTCTTTACTCTTTGTTTGTGCTTCATCAACTCTAGTGTTTGTAAAATAATCGTGCGGCAGCAGGGCGTGGCACATAAAAAAAATTGTGAGTGCCATTTTTACCACTTCATTGCTTTCGCAACTTGACAGACAGTTGGTTGGGGGTAGCGTAGAAAAGAAAACGACTGAAAACTTGAACTTTTTTTACATGCACGCGGCTTTTGTAGCACTTTAAGTATTGGCAGCGAGCATTTGTGTGTGGGGTGAATATGCGTGTGTGTGTGTGTGTTTGCAGGTGCTGTTAAAAAGTAATCATTGGAACTTGTAACGGTTGTGCATGTTTATGAGTTTAAACTTTGCGTTATTTACGTTCTAGCGAACGTGAAAAAATCACATTTTTTATTGTTACCAATTTAAAAAAAAAAAAAAAAAAAAAAAAATTGAAATGAAGTGGCTTGCCACTGAAAGAAAGTGGACAGGTTCGCTCAGAAGCTAACGGTGTTGTACTTGCTGTCATAAAGTTGAAGTTTTAATACTGAAGCTTTCTTAAATTGAAGTGCTTGTATAAAGGTTTTAAGTATTTACTTTTTACACCAAACATATTCAAGGCTCCTTCAATTTAAAAAAACTTTAAAATTTGTTTTAAATGCGTCAAAATAAGCGTTCATTTTTGTCTTTTTTTTTAATTTTCTGCAATTTTTTCTCAATCAACCAGCAAGTCCAGTTCATTTATTATTATTTGTTCAAACTCCATGTTTAAATATTAAATGGCACGTGACTTTGTCATGTCTGCTAGCACGTGCAGCTAAGTGTGTGTGTGTTCATGTGCAACGCCAACAAACTCATGCCTCATGCAATCGTGTTCGCAGGTAGATATCGATAAAAGAGTACACAAAAGTTCTTTGTTTCTCTTCAAAAGTCGTTGGCACAACGTGCAAACGAATACCGCAGCAATTGAAATCTAAGTTTTGTGAAAACTTGTATTTTGATTTTTATTTTTTTAAATCTTCCACAGTTTTCCCTACTGTCTAATAACGACAATACTCGAAAGTGACGGAGGAAAAATAAAAGTTGCCAGCTTTGAATAATGGCACTGCTGTGAAGAACTTTACCAAAGATTTCACTTCAATTATTTATTTGTAAAATTGCAAAAATCTTTTGAAAAATAGCGCAAAAAAAAAGTTTTTTTGCTGTGTGTGCACTTGAAGATTTTGCCAGCTTGTGCGCCTGCTACATATTTAAATTGCAAATTTTTTTGCATCTCAAGTGCTTTGAGAGAGCTTAAAAGTTCAAACGCTTTGAAATTTTCTTGCCTTAAATTTGTATAAATGTTAATTTTTCTGGTGAAACGAGCGAAATAGTTGGACTAAGTTCAAAGTGTTAATTTATTTCTAGCTGAATTTCGAAGATTAAATTAAAACTTTAAAAAGGTTTGAACTCATGTTAAATTTAATGCTTCTAAAATTTAACCTTATTTCGGTTGCATTTTCTTTTTTGTTTTGTTTCTTTTTTGTAAAAATTGTATATTACATGTGCTTAATACATAAATTTAGGACCTATGTATAAAACAATACATCAACTACACCTTAATTAATTTGAAAACATTCTTATTAATTTTTCAACATAGCCATACATAATACAGCCAATACTTTTGGCTCAATACACTTGGCAGATCTTTCAATGAATCATTAATAAATATAAAATTTACAAATTTGACATTAACAGCTCTATTCTGCTTATTAACATAACAAAGAATTGTAAAGAAGATCTTGTTAATGTTCTTGTTATGTAAAGTAAATTTTCGTATTCTGGAAAATCATTAACAATTTGAAAGCTCTAAAATCTTGTTAAAATTCACCACGCATGGTGAAAATGTAAATGCCTTAGATATAAAGCGTCAGCTGTTCTTTTATTGCTTATTTCTTGCTTATTGTGATTGCTTATGTTTATTTTTCTACAAGTTAGATCGAAAATGTTAAGAAATAAATAATTCACTGATTGTTTTCAATTGTTTTAAGTTTCAATATTAGTTTTTTTAATAGCCTAGCAATGTTCAAGTGTTTTGCAGTCTTTAAAAATTATTTTTTCTTTGATCTTCTTCAGTATCAATGCTTAAAAGAAGTAAGAAGTAAGAAGTAAGAAGAAAGAAGTAAGAAGTAAGAACTAAGAAGTAAGAAGTAAGAAGTAAGAAGTAAGAAGTAAGAAGTAAGAAGTAAGAAGTAAGAAGTAAGAAGTAAGAAGTAAGAAGTAAGAAGTAAGAAGTAAGAAGTAAGAAGTAAGAAGTAAGAAGTAAGAAGTAAGAAGTAAGAAGTAAGAAGTAAGAAGTAAGAAGTAAGAAGTAAGAAGTAAGAAGTAAGAAGTAAGAAGTAAGAAGTAAGAAGTAAGAAGTAAGAAGTAAGAAGTAAGAAGTAAGAAGTAAGAAATAAGAAGTAAGAAGTAAGAAGTAAGAAGTAAGAAGTAAGAAGTAAGAAGTAAGAAGTAAGAAGTAAGAAGTAAGAAGTAAGAAGTAAGAAGTAAGAAGTAAGAAGTAAGAATTCATCCATTTTTTATATTTTATTTTAATTGCACAGCTTTTGTTTGGCTTAACACTAAGGTATGAAAAACCGGTTCGAATTATTCGGCGTTTCGGTTTTTTCTTTTATTATTCGAACCGGTTTTTTTAAAAGTCGCAATTTTCGAATAATTCGAAAACCGGTTTTTTTGACTCGAATTATTCGACTGCTCGAATAGTTAAGAATTATATAAACCCACAATTTAAAATTGTAAAATTCTTCAAACCACTTTTTTTATTACATTTGAGCGACCCTGTTTTTGTTTTTTTCTACTTGCGTGTTTTCATTTCACTAACGTTTCTAACTTTCTTATCTCTGGCTTCTATTTGATTTTGCTTTATTTGAGCTCGTTTAAGCATATGCTTTGGTCATTTCTTTTTGCTTTCTTTTGTTAAAACAGCATTTACAAGCGGCTGGCGTGTTTAATGTAGTTAAGCATGATTTTTAGTTATTAATGCATTCTTTTTTAAAAAAATATATTGAATTATCAACAGCTTGACATGAACTCTGAAGTCTGGAAGTATTTAAAAGAAGATAGGAAACTCAACAAGGCTTCCTATACGAAATGCCCAAAAAATCTTAAAGCATTAAAAACAAATATAGAAATAATCATTAAAAGATATAAAACATGTGCTAAAAAGATTGAAAGAAAACATAATTCTACCCAGTGAATCAAAACTATCGTTTTCGAATTCATTTATGAACCATTTCGGGTTGAAATGTTCAATTTCGGCACTCATAAATTAACCTTTTTTTGTATCCTTCTTCGGACTAAAATGTCTCTCAAAAATTAACATTTTTTTTTGTTCAGAAAAGAGTTAAAAAATAACCATAAATTTTACTTTTTTGTTCAGGAATTACTTAAAAAAAGAACCACAGAAAATTCATTTTTCGGAACTCGGAAATGAACCCTTTTTGAATCAATCGCCATACTGAATTGCTTTCAGAAAACGAACCTTTTTTGTTCAGAAATGAGTTAAAAAATGAACATATCTGAATTGGAAATTTTATTATTGCTTAATATTATTTGTTATTACATATCGGTGATTTGAACTCATTTCTTTGAACAATTATTTTGTTTGAACTCATTTAAGAATGGAAAAAGAAACATTTATTATTCATTTTTGAACTCATTTATGAACAAAAATGGTTAATTTTCGAGGCATTTTTACTTACTAAAATGATAAAAAATGACTCTTTTTTGACTCTAAATAAGATTTTTATGAATTTCGAAAAAGAAGTTCAGTTTTTATTTATGGGAAAAATTTTCACTAATTTAATCTTTTATAGCAAGTACTTTTAAGCAACAAACTAAAAAATCAAAAATTTAAAAAAAATTCTGCCCAAACACCTTCGCAAAACTCTCACCTTACGCAAAACCTTCGCTTATGGTTCAGTGGGTAGTACGGCATAAGTATCTTTATATACTTTATTAAAAAATAGTTGCTATTTTTGTTAAATAAAAACAAATAGATATATGTAGGTAAAAAAAGTAAAAAAATTTATTTAATTTGAAAAAACCGGTTTTCCCGGTTTTTTTCTGGTCGAATAATTCGAAAACCGTTTTTTTAAAAATTGTACTATTCGAAACCGGGTTTTTTATAATGTCGAATAGGTGCATACCCTACTTGAATTACCTTCGTTGTTAAGTTGTTTTCGGCCATTAACAAAATAGTTAAGAAAGGAGCTTTTAAATTATCACCTGAATACGACACCTTAACAATTTGTTAATATTAACTATTTTGTGAGCGTGGAGAGCTTAGTTAAGCTTCTAGAATAGGGTTTACAGCCCTACAGCTACAGCAAGATATGAACATTTTCTAACAGAATAATACTAAAACCCGCCAAATAAAAAAAAAAAAATATTAATGGAATAAGATGGTATGGTATGGCTATAAAGGTTTAATATGTTGGGTATTATATGGGTATTATAGTAGGTCACCCCCTATTAAAAAAAAGTTTGCCGACTTTACCATTAGAAAACTTATGTTGATTGGGTTTATGTACCATACATTCTTGTTTTTTTTTGGTGGACCCAAGATCTATACAGAATGGTATTTTTTGTATAACATCACCAGTTTTAACCGATTGTGAAAAAGTATATCGTTGGATAGGTCTTTTTTTGGTGATCAAGCTTAATGGGTATGTTATGAAGAGTATAAAATGTTGGTTATGGTATAATGGGCGTGTGCAATGTAATGAATATTATATGATGGGTTCAGTACGATTGATAGTATATGATGAGTTTGCTGTGCTGAATATTGTATGTGGTATATTAGGTAGATAAATGTGGCATATTAGATATGGTAAAAACTTTCACTTCTACAGGGTGTGATGTCCACACATACTAATTTTTTATTTTTAAAGGGGTTGGAAAGAAACTTGATACCAATTAGTAATATATGAAAAAATATTTTTTATATGAAATAAATTTTTTGTACGTTTAACTACAAATAACGCTTTATTTCAGTGAAAATAATTTAAAATGTTCAAAAACTTAATTTAATTTATTTGAATAATCCATTTTTATGAGGATACGTCTTTGATATTGAGGGTATGATTGCGGACGTTGTATGGAGGGCGTCATAAAAAGTATATAAAATTCAAGCAGAATTTTTCATCAATTAAATTTCCCGATTGCGATATAATGTTCATCTCAAAATCAATTTAATAAAATTTAATTAACCTATAAAAAAATATTTAATTTCCTCCTAGACCCATTCCTTCTTTTGTAAGCGAAATATTTCACAAATTTCGTGTGAGGAAAAGACTATATTTTGTTGCACATTGATGCTAATGATGCACATGCTTTCAAGAGTAGATTCAGTCTGTTCTTAACATCTTGCATAAATTGATATTGAAATTCAACTTAGAACGCTTAAATAAGACCAGCTCAAAGAGGATTAAACTTGGAAACATGGCGGTTTAAAAGGTTCTCAGTCAAGAAGAAGTGGGACTGATATAATAAAATATATGTAATTATAGCTCTTTATGCACTTTGACAAGTATCTTAGAGAGCGATCTTAAAGTCTTTAGAGAAAGGATGGGTGCAGTATTCACAGTGGTACACCCACAAATGCAACAGTGAACGTTATAAATATAAACCTATAAGAAATTAAAATATAATCACATCAAATTAAAGAAGAGCATAATTGAGATGAGTACCCTAAGGGTTTCAGATAAATGAGTATAGCACACGTTCTTTTAAAAAATTTTTACCAAAATTTTAAATTTCTGGCCTTAAGTTTTCAAAAAAGTGACGCTGTGGAAAATTCTTATGAGTCCACTCGAAGGAGGGCAAACTTAATTCAAGACGGTAAAATATTGATACAATTTTAAAAAAAACTTAATTAAAGAAGGAAGAATGATGATTAGGACTAAATTTGGAATAAGGACAAAGGTTATTATGAGATGTTAAGGTACATTAAGGCATTAAGTAATTTAAAACATTAAAGTTACAACGTCCTCGTGATACAACCTAACATTTTTTGCATAACTAATCGGCTTAGCTTAAATTTATCCAAAAAATTACAATAGCTAGATAAATTTCACGTCATATTTCAAAAATTTATAATGGAGTTTACAGCATCTTAGCATATAGGTAACTCCAAAAGTAGTGATATAAGTTCGGGCCTTAGACAAAGTTTGATAGCAAAGAAACTTGGTATTACAAAGATGAAGATGATAGGTGTTTAAAAATATTCGATGTCTGCTTTCTAAGAAAAAAGATTCCAAAACAATAACCGATTCTGAAAATGATAGAAACCTTTGTTTCCCGTAATATTTTCCCAACATAATTTCGGGTTCAAGTGAAAATATTAAATTTTCCCTAATTCCTGTATAAGTTATTCTTCGAGGATTATCATTGCCTGCAGAGAAGTAACGTTCGCACAAAAAATCTATTTTACCTTCAAAACATTGTCTGCGTCCGTTGGACTCAATCCCGGGAAACTAATCAACCCATCGTTAAGAATAAACATCAACATAAAAATCAAGTTTTTAACTTGCTCGAGTTTAGGGATATTTGCATAATAAAATTATTTTTTTTCAGCAGCAAAAAAAGGTACAACAACAGCACAATTCATAACTTTGCCTTAAATTTAAATGCCAACGTGTTTTTTTTTTCTGTTTTCGTTTTGGTTTTTTTATTTGTTTTAAGGACAACACTTAGTTTAAAAGCTTTAACAAACTTTTTTAAAAAAAAAAAAAAAATACACGCACCTTTTTGGATGCCTGTTTCTTTTTTATTTTCTTTTCTTGTGCCATTCTAATTGAATTTAAAATATTTATAAGTGCTAGTGGGTTGTTTTGCATTTCTGTTGCCATCGTCGTTGTTGTTGTTCCTGTTTTTGGTTTGCTGACCACAGCCTCATTAAGCAAATTTAGTTACGAAAGTTTAAGCTTTTAGTGTGGTCTATAAAATTTGCGGTTAAAGCTTTTTGAGGATATACTGTTTATTAGACTGTCAAGGATAAAATAACTTTATCAATTTGCATGGTTGTCTCCATTTATTTTTGCTGTGGTTTTGAATAAAATTGCTTTAAACTTAGATAAAAAATTTAGTAAAAAGAGGGAAAGTAAAACGTGTGAGTTAAGTGGGCTTTGAGCTTTTGATAAACTCTTCAATTAAACTCAACTCGTACTTAGTTAATTTTAATGGCTTTTTTTTAACACATTGCTTATTATTATAAGACCGTTGCTTTGTTTAGTTGCTTTAAGTGCTTTCCTGTGTTTTTTAATCCAACAAATTCAATTTCAGTCCAAAAGTTTTCCTGCCTTCGTTATCACTTAGTTAGAAGTTTCGTAAAATGTTCGTTAAATTCTCAAAGGATTTAATTTACCAGCTGAACCAGTTGCCAGTTTTTATTGATTTTAAATTAATTTCCTTCTTTTTTTGTGCTTTTGCTGCCTATCAGCTTAAGCTGATAGCAGCTTTTCAGGGTGGAAGAACAAAAATTCAAAGCTAAACTAAATCAAACACACCAACACACTTGAATCCTCTGATGTGAGTCATTAAAACGCACACGTTCAAGCACACTCGCACTCATACTCACACTGATAGCAAAACAGGACATTTTCGATGAATTAAAACCACTTAACTGTGGAAATAATCGCATTAAGTGGACTGGCTGGGTGCTTTGAAAATCGAATTCATTCTATAGCTCGTCTCGTCTCGTCCCTCAGGGCTTTCGAATCTCACATAATAATTTGTGGCAATCGATACAGTTTTAATGACACTAAAGTAGCTGCTCGTCCAGCGCAAAAGACAAACAGTCAGACAGACACACTTTATAAATAGAACAAGCACAAAAAACAATTTTCTACACACGGACCTTCTTTTAACCAATTCAACGCCCACTTTCCGTGCTGCAGCACAACCTTGAAGTCGTCGATTTTTTTTTATAATTTGTTTTTTTTTTTTGTGTGCTACTCGTATATTAAATGTTTATTTGATCCTTTTAACCTGTGATTGTGACAGCGTGATTGATATTGTTTTTATAGCAAGGATGTGCCGAGTCATATAAACAGCTGACACAGTTAATTTGACTTGAGTGGAGTTTGGAAATGTGCTTCCTTTGAACACAAAAAAAAAAAAAAAACGAAAACAAAAATAGTACAAAACAATTAGGTTGTCGATATTTTTGTTTTGTTGATTTGGGTGTCTTTTTTATATCGAGTTACCTTCGTTTGAATGTTAAAAAATAACTGTTAAGCAAATGTTTCAGACACGCTTACGTCAGACACTCTTGACACCAGCTATCGTGTTAAGCTTGAAATATTAAAATTTTAACTTGAATTCTTCAATATATCCCGAAATTTTAATTCAAATTTAATAAATTGATTATTTTCCCTTCTGTATTTTTTATAACATAAAAAATTATTAAAATTTAAATTCACCTTGTTTTTGTCGCTGTTGTGCAATCATCTAATTAATTGCATAAATTCTTAATCTGACATGCAATTAAAATTGGCGCAAATTCTTGGCAACAACAACTGTCGCAGACAGCAGCAGCAACAACAACAACATAAACGTCACAACACATGGCAAAGTCAAAAATAAAATCTACAGCATCTCATGAAGTACACGAACATGTTGCCAACATTGTGTTAAAAACCACTTAATTATTTTGAGCCAAATTGCAAAAAACATATCAAACACAAGGAAATCTTAAAGGTTTCTATGCAATAAAAACAACAACATCTTAAGAGAATTTCTTAAACGTACTACGCTCAGTATTAATATTTCTTTCTCATTAAATCTGCTACTAATTGACTTTTCTTTCATCTTACGATGTATCAAAGTGTATTATCAACATCATGTTGATAAAACATGTTGATAACACATTAGTTGAGTGAATATTATTTCGACTGTCGCACAAAATCTGTGCCAGTCATTGAGTGCATCAAAGGTTAATTTAAGCTATTGCTCGGCACTTTACTCTGCTCTACTATGTCACTCTTACGCTCTCACGCTCTCACGCTTTCAATTTTAATTTAAAGTCTAATAAAAACTAGCGCAATTGGCAAGTTTTTGCTTTGCTCAATTTCCTTAAATTTGCTTGCGAACATGTTATCGTTTTTAATTCTGTTGAGTGTCATTGCGCTCGTATGTTATGTGAGTGGCTGATTGCTTGTGTCAGTGTGTTTGTGCTTTGACTACCAAATATTCTGTCAAAGCGAATACGCGGCTGATATTTGCACATGCTAGAAAATTTAAAAATAAATGCAGTGATAGTGAAAGTACACTCGTGGCCAGGAAAAAACAACAGTGCTTAAGAATTTAAAAAGTCTTCTGAAAAATAATCCGATTTTTTTTCACTTTTTAATTATATTAAAGTTGTATGTACTTAAAAATATAACCATACGTAGTGATGGTAGAAGAGTGAAATTGAAATAATTTTTTCAATAATTCACAGAATATTTTTTTTTTTTGAAAACTTTCCTTAATCCTTCATACATAATTTTTTTGTTTTTTGTTATCAAAACATAATGTATTCATATAATTTGAGGCGAAAGAATAATTTTCAATAGGTTGTTTACTAAGCACTTAATTTGGGTCTGACCTCAAAACTACTCCACAAAATTTTGTTATTGAGTTATACTTCTCATGCTTATACTTGAATTATACAACGGTGCTTACGAAAAAAATCTTCCGACAGAAAATTGCGGCGAAGAAAATATTTTTTTTCAAAAGCGACGGAAAAAATCACTTTTATCAAAATGCGGCGAAAAAATCTTTTTATTTTATGCTTACTTTTTTCGTGTTAGTATTTAATTCGTGGTAGAGTTCACTTCAAACATATACTTGTTATATTATTAGTTACTGAAAATAATTGTAGTGATTTCTAGGAGAAAATTATAAATTTCGAAAATTCTTATTGATTTTTTTAAAAAGTTTTTATGTAAAATTTCGAAACAATCATATGGAATATATCATTATGTTACATTATTTGTTGATAAAAATCATTTTATACAGTACTGTAAGGAATTAAAAAGATGAAATTATAAATAGAAATAATTATTTGAAAACATAATTCTTTTCAGAAAAATTGTTCCCGCTCCTTAAAAAATACAGCGTTGTTAACGTCACACTCTGAAAAGAGATTTTCTTCGCCGCATTTTATTAAAAGAGAGATTTTCTTCGCCAAATTTTAAAAAACGGATTTTCTTCGGCGCACTTTTTTGATATGGATTTTTTTCGCCGCATTTTGCAAAAACAGATTTTTGTCGCCGCAGTTTAAAAGAAAGGATTTTCTTGATAGCGTTAAAAGAAGAGATAGTCTTCGTAAGAACCGTCGTATACTTTATACTGTTATTGAGTTATATTAAAAATTAAAAAAATCATTAATTTTGGTTTAATTCAGAGTAAAATTTACAACGCACTTTATTTTCCCCATCATATGTAAGTGTTACTCTTATTCATTAAAGGGGATATTTAATTTTTAAAATTTCTTAATCTTTCTGAGAGAATTTTATTTTTAAGATTTGACATCTTTCAAAGTCGAAACGATGACTGCCAAAATTTGACCAAGTTTCACGGAGTATTTTGTGAGTGACAGTCATTTGAAGTAAACAAGTTGAGGTCTTATTTGACATATTTGTTTTGATAAAGCATTAGCGCTGCTCACGGTTCGGTGCAAACAGTCTTGCATCATACCAAATGTAAATAATATTTGCACTATTTGCAATCTTTGTTGTTGCTCAATGAGTGCTCAATATTAATTGTGTTTTTTTGGGTAACTACTTTTAAAATCTGTGCCAAATACTATGTAATTGCATAATTTTACTACCACATTTGCACCAAATCGTGAACAGCTTTATTATTTTTAATGGGAAAAAGCATTGTGCAAACAAATGAATAGTTTGATTGAAAATGCTCCGACGAGCCACAACAATCGGCCGGAAAGGTTTTAAGCGGTGTTCTTTGGGATTCTCACAACGTATTATTTGTTATCTTGAAAAAATAAAAAGAGTATCAGCCTAATATTATGCAGCATTATTGAATCCTTTGAACGATGCGCTGTAGACAAAACAACCATATTAAAAGAAGAAAAAAATTTTAATTTTTTTTTCAAGACTATCTTTCAAGTCACTGAAAAAATCGATTGACTTCCCCACCGATTTCTCCAGACATAACTTCTATCGACTCTATCATTATTGTTTTCCCTTTTTCCTATCAAAAGATGGCACACTGGAAAAATATTTACATCAAATGTGAAATTGGAAAACGATTCGTATTTTGAAAGGTTGCATAAACTGTACTTATACTATACAAAAGGTATTGAATGGTTGAAAAATTACTGAACTAAGTATACCGAGCTCAAATAAGAGGATATGTTGATTAATAAAAATTAAAAATTTATTTGCCAACAAAGAACGTTCTTAATACGTAGTAATCTACCATATAAACTACCATAACCATTTTTATGGAATTAATATAAAGTTAAATTTTTTTCTTTATTGTGTTTTGAAATATTCTCCTTTATGATTAAGACATTTATGCATGCGTTGGAAATATTCGTCATAACATTTATCCTATTCCGCATGAGACTCCAAAACATGTTTTTTTACATGCAGTTTGTCCTCGATGTGCGAAAACAAACAGAAGTCATTGGATGCCAAATAAAAACTCGTTGGCGGATGGCACATTACTTCAATATTTGAGTGCTCAAAAACGCCACAACCTTGTACGTGGAAATATTGAAAAAAATGTTTTTAAAAATATTTTAAAAAAATCTGAATTAAAATTTATTCCCGAAATATATATAGTGACCATCGTAAGAACGAAACATAATTTAACCTACTAACCTTATAAACAGCCTAGTAGAGTCTAATGTTCTAGCTGTAGAATTTTTTTTGACAAAACAATTGAAACAGTTATCTGCATATTTTTATCGCTCATCCTATTAAAAACTCTATTGAATTCATCCACAGTAGTTAGTTGCCAGGCAAGTCTTCAAATACTTGATTCTGGTGTTGTTAAAATAATTTTTTAAAGAAAATCGTTTCGGGCAAATTATGAATGATTTTTTTTTTAATTTTTATACTACTTTTGCTCTATTTGATTTTTTTTTTTTTTGTTTGAAGTGAAACTTCTTTAGCCGCGATGGAGAGTAAATAAAGCCAATGAATAAGTGTTCGCCGATGAAACACTTCGCCGTGAAACGCTTCAGCGTGTTTTTAACATAGTGCAACGCAAAATAAAATAATTATAATAGAGTATGGACACAGTAGCTTTTCAACTGCATGGTTCATACATCAAGCAATTCTAATATTGCCATAAAAATTCTAAGCATATGGAGCATGTCTTTGATATTCATATCGGAAACATCAACCTTAAACAAAAAGACAAACACTGACTGCTGCTAAGTAACAGAGTTGTAATGTACAACATTTAAAAATATATTTCAAACTCTTGAGAGTAACACAAGTGTACACAGTGTATATTTCTGTATTGCATTTATTTTCTTTATATCTTTATGTTTTTGATACAAAATTCTACATATCCTATAGATTTATGATACATATTAACTCTCGCCAGTCCTCCCTTAAATCACTCTCCGGCCCTCCCTTAAAGCCCCCTGTTCAGGTGTAAAAAATAAATAAAAATATAATAAATAACTGGCCATTTCAGCCCTTGAAAGGACTTTGACCTAGCTTCTTATGATCAATTGTGTTGTGCGTGTTATTAAGTTTGTAGTTGTACACAATTGTGGCGTCCGTGGCGTAGTTGGTTAAAGTTCGTGGCCGCTATGTCAACGAACTTTGGAGACCCAGGTTCGAACCCCAGCAGCGACAGAAAATTATTTGAATTAAAATAATTTTTCTGTACGGCCGCCACCTCTCTGCAGACAATGGCAAACCTCAGAGACTAATCAAAATGCCATGTAAAGCTTCTTGAGAACGAGAACATTCCGTTCATCGCCGTTCGGAGTCGGCGTTAAGCATGTAGGTCCGGTTCTCGGTCAATTGTGTACAAACTTAATAACACGCACAACACAATTGATCATAAGAAACTAGGTCAAAGTCCTTTCAAGGGCTGAAATGGCCATTTATTTATTTATTTATATTTTTACACAATTGACCGAGAAATGGACCTACAGGCTTAACGCCGACTCCGAACGGCGATGAACGGAATTTTCTTATTCTCAAGAAGCATTTTTGGCATTTTTTTTTTTTTTTTTTTTTTTTTTTTTTTTTTGAGTAGTATAGTGTTCTGTGAGTCATATTTAAAGAGAAACTATATACAATATATTCTATCGAATTCGGACAACACGTTTTAAGTTGAATTTTTCAAAATAACGGTAGTTTTTCTGTGTTTTTTTTACTTTCGCGTGGTGAATAAATTGAGCGAAAATTTTGCAGTTTCATTTTGATATTTGCCGTGAGGGCGTGCGCTGTTTATTACAACAATAAAAAAAAAAAAAATATTTGCTTCAAATTTTTTAATATTTTCCTAATAATCATACATATATATGAATAAATAATTATCAACGACATACCGTGGTAAGAGCAGATAAATAAATTTAGAAAATATGTAGCAGGTGCGTGACAATATTGATATAAGTTTCAATGCAGACTCTAATATTTATAAGAAATTTTTTGCGGAAAATGCTGTTATGTGTGGATATTGAGATGGCAAACCAGATTGGAAAACATTTTTTTTACTATTTCCATTGAAAAAGATTCCAAGCGTTTCGCACATGTTACACTTTTTTCTATACAACAATGTAGTTTTTATACACTACGGGGTCGTTCATAAATAACGTTGCCAATTTAGGGGGGGAGGAGGGGCTTTAAAATGTATTACGATCAGTAATGATATGGGGGTCTCATATATCGCAAAGTGACCAAAAATAAAACAACTCGAAAAAATTGAAATTAATACAACCTTCATTTAAAAAATTTCCATCCTTACATCAGCATTAGACGGTCAAACGTCTAAATTGACGGTTAACTATTGACAAGTGTCAATATGAATTCTCATAAGTGAGCTTTATTTAATTTAACCCTTAAATGCCCAGTGTATCTTTTTATATACAGCCGAGAAAATAAGCTATTTATTTTAAAATATTGCAAAAATTAAAATGCTGGATATTTAGTTTCACTCAGAAAATTTCAAATATAAAACAAAAATTTAATTATTGGCATAACTTTGTTGGCTTGGGAAATATTGACCGTAAAATTAAAAAGTTTTTTCATTTTTACGGAAAGTTCGTTTTTTGACATGAAGTACCTTTTAAACTATTAACAATTTTAGAGTATCATTTAACAAACAAATTTAGAGTAATCATAAAAAGAATCGTTTTCCACGTTTTTGCCTTGAACTCCTACAACCAAGCTGATTGATGGTATACATCAGAATGCCCACTGTATACAACCATGTTTTCTTTAAACAAAAATTTTTTCCAAAAAAAATAAAAACGGGGTCATGTTAAGGGGATAATTCATCATAGCACAGCATAATTTTAATGATATCGGTGTTGTTGGGCATTTAAGGGTTAAAATAAATTGGAATAGAAATTATTATTCAAATAAATCCATTTTAAGGAATCATATTCACAAAAACACTGAACTTGGTGATGTACGGGTGCAGCCTTTACGGGTACTCTCTCAAAGACCAGGCGAATTTCTATGCATAGGAAATGAGAATACACCTGAATGGGTCCACATGGAATCTGTTGAAGAATTTGAAAAGTCCCCAAAGTTCCAGCTCCTTCAATTCCAGTGATTGAGAGCATCGACTTTTGGATCGAATAGAATAGAATAGTTTTTATCGATTAAACTAATTGATTTTCAAATTTTTTTCTTAAATGTATCTAGTCATGACATAAAAGAGATTAAAAAAAAAGAAAATAAGAAATTTTTAATCCTTTTGTTTTGTATTTCAGTTTTTAGTAAATATGGTCGAAGGTAACAGTAATATGAACATACGGTGTAATTGTGCGTGACGAATGTAACATGTGCATGACGGTGTTTAAAGTTGAAAAAATTGTTTTAAAATTTTTTTTTTAAATAATTTAACTACTAATATAATCTAGGATAACCTCTTATTGCTGTAAAAAAATATGAAAATTCTATCTGAAGTCAATTCGCAGAAATTTCAGATAGAAGCTGACATCAAATTTTTAAGGGGAAAATTTTGTAGCACGTGCGTACGCTACATTTTGCTTAATATCACCGAAATTCATAAGTGGATTCATAAAACCTTTACACATTTTAAATAGACTGTAAAATTAATTAATAAAAATTGCAAACCAGTTTTCGCAAAAATTTCTTCTTAAGTTAATCAGTTGCAATTATTCGCAAGCTGTAACAGTGCGTGACATGGAATTCATGATATAGAAACAAAGTCTGAAAATTTATCGTCTTTATTGTTAATTTTATTTTTAACTGCAAGAAAGTTTCAATATATTTAAATTAAGAGTAATAAAAAACTTTAAATTCGCAATTATTCTTCGTTTAATAAATTGAATGATTTTTACATTTAAGTATACTTTAGAACTGATAAGTATACAATAATACTTAAGAACCTATTTAAGCACTATTTTTATTAAAATTGCATTTTGTATGCATCTATAGAGATATGCATGATTGCAATTCTATGCATTTATTTTAATTCCTTATAACATATATTTCTAAAAAATCAAACAGATGAACACAGGCACATGCACAAACTGTTGTTGCTACTCACACATTGACAGTTGTCAACAGTTCAATTCAATTTATTACCAATAGCGTATCTTATCAATGAATGAATCGAAATCGTTTCTTTTTTTTTCAATAGAAACGACAAAGCGTGCTCTTTGCTCTCTTGTACAAATGTATGTTTGTTTTTTTTTTCTGAAGCTTACAACGAGTGACCTTGAATGACTGCACGTCTCATTTTTCTTGAAGTGTGTATAGATATGTGTGTGTGTTTGAGTCTACCATACTTATTTTCTATGTTAACGTCCTTCTGATTTGGTCGGTCGCCTACCCAGGACGCACAAAGTAATAAAAAGGGCGACAAAGAGACGTTGTTATTGTTGGTGCTTATATTGTTATTTTTTTTTTCGTTGCTTTTGTTCTTGTCGTTGTGGTTGTTGTTGTTGATGTTGTTGTTAAAGCTCTTTTTTTTTGTTGTTGTTGTAAATGATTGTCCTGTCAATGCAGCATATTATCAGTTTATCGCCTTCAATTATTTTAGTTTTGTTTGTTTTTTATTGCATTTTGATCTTTTTTGTTTAGCTTTGAGAGATGCTTAAAATAAATGCGAGAAAATGAAGTGATAACATGTGAAAATTATTGGCTGATTTTTAAGGAAACATCTAATAAATTAGAGGACCTGCTGGAGTTGTCAATTTTTCACATGAGGAATAAAATGCCTTTGAAGTGAATTGCTATTTATCTAAACTTGTATGCAATAAAGAGGAAAAGTTTGTTTGTATTTTTCTTAATAAGCTCATCCACAATTTGCGCGATTGATGGTAAACTATTCTGACGAATTGTACATCCCATTAAGGACAATGGCTTTAAAATATCACAACTAAAAACAAACCTCCCTGACTTGATAGCTTCCATGTATTAAACAAACACATAACGGAAATTTTTAGAGCTCATGAAAGCAATAGTTTGAAATTTAAGGACAGGAATTAAATATTCTTAAAGAATTTTCAATAATATTTTCCACAAAAGAACCCCGTCGAAAGTAACTAATAGTTAAGTAGAATTAAAGTTGCTCATACGCAGTGTTGCACTAAAAATTATTTTTTCAAGTTTCTTCAATACTTCTTAATATATTTACATTTTGTCACTGTGGTCAAGCAGTTTATTGTAATTGTTATTGCTACATTTAACAGTGGCTTCTGTTCAAAAGGAAAAAAAGAAAACATTCATATAATTTAATTTATGAAGGCTGACCTTAGAAAAAGTAGCAAAAACAAATTCTGTAAAAACTTTGCTTAAATCAAATAAACCAATTATACATATTATTTGATGTTGTTTTTGTTGTTATTGCCACTTGACATGTGCAAGAAAGAATATGAATTTAATTTTTAATACAATTTGTGCATAATTTTGATGTAACAGCTAAACAACACTTGGTTTCATGAAGTGCATGATTTGTTGTGACAACCAACAGTAGCAGCAACAACAGCAGAGGGTTGAAGAGAGTTGACACGGTAACATGGTGTGGTTGCGGTTGCTATTACGGCAAGGTGTTGCTTGAGCAACGCCAGCTTTGTGAAAATATTTTGACAAAGTAGCGGCGTCATATGTTGTTAGCGGGCTTCATATTCATGTTGGTGAAATATTAAACTCTTGTGCTTGTGGCTATAAGTTTTTGCTGAACGTGTGTGTAAATAACATGTTTTTAATAATCTTCAAAATCATTTTGAAAAAAGAAGAGATTTATTTAAGCTGTACTCATACGAAATAATTGCGGTATTTTTACTAAAACCTATTAGCGTCACTCTTCGCAGAAATTTTAATTGTTTAGACATCATCTCTTAAAGGCAAAGTGGTTAATTTTCTTTAATGGGCTTTAAGTAAACTAAAGAACACACAATAAAATCATCATAAATCGATTTTCACAAGTAAAGAGTGCTGTCATCAAAAAGGTAACTTTTTTTGGACTTAAAAACATTTCAAATCAACCTTGTTAGCTATATGTGTCCTAAAAATTTAATTTTTATTGAATAAAATAAGTTTTCCAAGTTCAAAAAATTCGAAGAAATTCGAAAACGTTTAGACGCTCTGTGCGTGAAACAACTATAATTAAACCTCTTATATTTCAACAAAAGAGCCTAAATATGCATGCAACAATTGTACTTATATCTTATACTTTTTCCCCTACCCTCACCCATCTTTATTACTAATTATAATAAAATCTAAATGATTTCAATCGGCAATAATTAAAGATTTTTTTCATGTTGTTGGCAATTTTAATGACTTCGCTTTTTCGATGTTGACAAAAATGAAATGTTTTTCCTGAGCACTTCTATTGTCGATGAATATGTGTGTGGGTTCTCTCTGTGTATGCATGTGTGTGCGTGTGTGTGTGTGTGTCTGAATTTTGTTTTCATTAATTGTCACAGTTTTTGGTTTCAACAATGGGCACACGTGCCTCGTGTTGACAGGTTTCCTTATCGCTGTAAGCAACATAAACCACAAGTTGTTTATGTTGCTTAATCAAATGTTGTTGAGATTTAATAGCCTCGGTACAAGAACAGATATAAATTTCTCAGTTCAAATTATTTATTGATGCAAATTTGTGCAGAATATTTAAAATTCAACATATTTTTAATCTTCGCTTAAAGTGTACAAAGCACGTTTCGGCATGAAGACAATTCTCTGGACACATAAGCTTAATTGCTATGTTACTTGATCTAATAAATGAAGGATTTTTAGATCGCTCTCAAATTTTGGTAAAAATTAAATTTTTGCATAGTTTCCTGATTTTCAGAAAGTTAAAAAAGTAATTGTTTTAATGCTGTTAAAATTATTTCAATATCACACTTACCATTGCAGATATTTTTATTCAAGCTTAGAATTCAAAAAGTTTCTTTTTTCAAAAAGGTTTTTTTTTAACTACCAAAAAAAAAAAAAAAAAAAATTAATTGAAAATATTAAGAAATATCTCCGAAAATCAAAAAGATATTGAAAGGCAATATTCACTTCACAATATATTCACTTGAATAGCAACCAATTTTGTAGTAGTAGTGTACGATGTGGCTTTTTTAGCTTAGGATCAAAGAATTCAGGTGCAACACCTATTTAGTCGAGTTTGCTTTGGTTCAAAATTGTAAGCTATTCATGTGAAGCAATTGTAGGATATTCTAAGCTTGGCGGAATGCCGAAGAAGCATCACATGTTAATTTGAATTTGAGATAAGTGTTATGCTTTACCTCAGTCAATTCAATTTATTACGTAATTCGATCTATAAACTTCTCCAACACCAACTATAACTTTTAAGTCGTACGGGAAGTATTAAAAAAATAACGGAATGAGAGTTGATCAGGAGTCTCTGAACGATGCAGAACTATTAAAATGTATAATGCGTTCATAACCATGATGAAAAATTATTTTGAAGTGAACCTTCTTTAGCACCGTTGTGATTTGAAACTCGATGAAACAAAAAAATTACACTAAAAAGGAAATTTTAACAAGAGTACTAAGAGTAGACACTAAAATTATCCCAGTGGCACTTAATTTTACAGATCAATAGGTACTGCAACGTTTGAAATGCGTTTGAAATTGTTTTGTGTACACAAACCAATCGGTACCAAACCAAAAAAGTACTAAGCCTGTACGATATGCAAACCACGCTTAGCTATGTACACAAACCATCATTTGTAACGTTGCAGTAGCTGTCAAACTGTCGGAAAAATGTTTATTTGCCTTTTCGTTTAAAGTTGATGTTTTTGATATGAATATTCACCCTTTATATAACCGCAGAAGACTCTTTATACACAAGATTGCATTACTGCCTACTTAAAATACAGTGTGTTGACCAAGAAATAAAGGTTTAAACTGGGAAATGGAACCGAAAACAATTTGCCGCATATGGAGCTTGTCTTTGATATTCATATCAAAAACATCAATCTTAAGCGAAATGACAAACACTGACTGCTGCTAAGTAACAGAGTTTTACAATATTTTAAAGTATATTTCAAACTTTTGCGCAGTAATTTGAAATCAAACCTGAAATCAAAACGAGTACTATACAATATTCGGCTGGTTCTCAAAAGTTTGTTTGACCAGAATTAGCTGACCATACACACCCTTTGTAACGGGTGTTTTTTTTAGGGGTTTGTTTTTCGAATAGAGATAAAACTGGCATTTTGTGGTCAAATCTGGCAACTCTAATGTCATTTATGTTCAGTTTGGTTTGCCATTTCATCATGAACAGGTTGACAAAAGAACAACGCTTGCAAAGCGTGCAAATTTATTTCGAAAATAATGGTTCAGTTCGCGAAGTTTACCGCAAGCTCCGTCCATTTTATGGTCCACATAATCGTCCATCAGAGCAATTAATTCGGTTCACCATGGGTCGTTTTCGCACTACGTTTACTCTATGTGATAATACGCATCCGCAGAGACGTCAAACAGTGCGCACCGAAGAAACAATGCCGCTGTAGAGCAAAATGTTGAAGAGGACCCGAATGAATCGATTCGCCACCATGCACAGCAATTGGAGCTTTGTCCATCAACTTTATGGAAGATTTTGCGCAAAGATCTTGGCTTGCGACCTTACAAGATCCAGCTTGTGCAAGAATTAAAGCCGCGAGACCATGCAATGCGTCGTGATTTTGGTGTATGGGCCGAAAATGAGATTGATCTCGATGCTGATTTTCATCGCAAAATTTTGTTCAGTGATGAGGCTCATTTTTGGTTGAATGGCTACGTCAACAAGCAAAATTGCCGCATTTGGAGTGAAGAGAATCCACATAAGATCCTTGAGACGCCATTACATCCACAAAAACTGACTGTTTGGTGTGCTCTATGGGCTGGTGGAGTCATTGGGCCATACTTCTTCCGAAATAATACTGGAGAGTCAGTTACCGTTAATGGAGACCGGTATAGAGCCATGATAACCGACTATTTTGTTTCCGAATTGGATGGCATGAATGTGGATGAGTTCTGGTTCCAACAAGACGGCGCTACATGCCACACAGCGCACGTCACAATCGATTTATTGAAGGAAACATTGCGATGCGATGAGCGCATAATTTCGCGGAATGGACCTGTCAATTGGCCACCAAGATCGTGTGATTTGACACCATTGGATTATTTTCTTTGGGTATATGTGAAGTCGCTCGTCTACGTCAACAAACCAGAAACGTTAGGGGACTTGGAGGCCAACATTCGTGGCGTTATTGCCGACATACGGCCCCATATGCTCGAAAAAGTGGTTGAAAATTGGACCTGTAGAACTGGCTTTATTCGAGCCAGCCGCGGCGGTTACATGCCCGAAATTATATTTAAACATTAATGGCATAAAATTATCCTTCCAATAAAGCCAAATTGATGGACATTAAAATGATTTTCTTGTGTTTTATTTCAATTCGAAGTTCTATACCTCTAAAAAAAAACCCTTTATAACCGCAGAAGGTCAGATTGCAGTGCGGTCTGTTTAAAATACAGTGTATTAACCAAGAAATGAAGAGTATATTTCTGTATAGTATTTATTTTCCTTATATCTTTATGTTTTTGATATAAAATTGTAGATATCACATAGTTTTATGATACAGTATGACGGTTAAAGTTTCACTTCTACCGTGCGTGGCGGCCACACACAAATATTTTTTCTTAGCTTTGAACCACATCTGAAATGTAATACCTATTCAGTCAAGTCTGCCTTGGTTCGAAATGGGGTGATAGATTAGTGGGAGGTAAGGGGCAATCAAGTGAAACATGTGTAGAATGTTCTAAGCGTGGCAGAAAGACGTTATTATTTGACGGAGTTATTTTGGTCACAACAACAAACACAACAATTTTTTTTGAAGCGAAGCTTTTTACGCCTCGTTCTGCGATTTGCTAGAGTGAAATCAGAAAAAACGACACTTTTTTCCGACACCTTTTTTCTTAGAATTGATATTGTTTTTTGCTTGCATCAATTGAACCAGAAAATGTTAAATTAAAAATAATTTCTTGCCCGCTGCATGAATTGAACCCACAACTCAAAGTTCTATCGTTTGTTGGTACTTTCCTCTAACCATTACGCTAAAACCCTTTCTTTCATAATTTTGTTGATTCAGTGATAAACATTAGCTAAAGCTATGTTTCAGCAGATCACTATAATATATTAATTTAAGAAAGGATTGTGTGTTGACTATTCTTCAAAGGATTGTGTCTTGGCTAGCCAAACAACAAAAGTAGCAAAAAACAAAACTGTTGCTTCTTCTATTCCACACTGTCATCCACAGCGTTCAGTAGTTTGGGTTATTGTTTGGGCATTTTTTTTTTATTTTTTTTTTTTTATTTTTGCATAGCGCGAAGGAAAAATTAACAATTGACCAAAAGTGCGTTGACAAGTTCTTTTCTAAGTGACAGAAAAAAAAAATAATAATGATATATAATAAAACTTATTGGTGTGAAGATAAACGTGTGTTTTTTAGTTTACTTTGTTATTTTCAAGTTTTGAATTTGAAAATTATTCGAATCGAAAAAAAGCCATTAAATTATCAAATCTATGAAATTGTGAAAATGCTTCGCTTCTGTCGTGTGTCCAGTGACGCACCTGTGTTTTGTTTTGTTTGTTTACACCCTACACTGAAGAAAGAGGGAATATTATTTAATTATATTTTAAGTGAAATAGAAGCTGTATTACATATAGTGAAATTCTTTATATGCACCAAAAATTGCAACATTTAATTATTCTATAAATTCCATTTCTATTTAGGTTAAAAAATTATTACAACTTCTTGACAGATAACACGACGCACAATGGTTCCAAATCGAAAAACCACGGCCAAAACCTCAAGGCGTTGCCTAATTTGCATGAAAATTATGATTTGTAGGTTTTTTGGGTCGTTGTTCACGAATCTTAAGTCAAAAAATTCTAAATTCAAAATGGCGACTTACAAATTAGAGCCCTGTATGAGTATGCTTTTTGCCTACTCAAATACAATCGCTTGCTGTCGGATAAAAAGCTTACTCTGACCTTTTTCTCCAAACCTCTCTTATGTAAACATACTCTCACTTTATTTTATGCGAAAGTATGAAACGACGAGAGTAACAATACACTGCTGAACTTATAACAGCAAGACCAGCTTCTTGCAATAAAAAGTAAAGCAAATACCAGGTACACTGAATATGAATACACATACACTGAATATTTTGCGCATTATTTTGTTATGAGCAAGAATCTTTTGTTTTGCGAGTGACTTTCAATGAGATGCAAACAATATATATGAAGACATGCTTTTTTTCATTGTTTTCAATTATGATTAGTGAAGTATTAAAGAGATACAATTTTTTAACTGTTTTTCAAGAATTAATTGCTTTTATTAGAGTTTGTACTTCGTTTTTCAAAAATTATTATAACAAGATCACAGTTTCCGCTTAAAAATAAAGCTTAATAATATGTTAAATTATTGCTTAAGTCTAAATTAAATGAACAAAGTTATAAATAAAGTAATTGTCAATGTAATAAATAAAAAGTATAGTACTGAAAAAAAAAAATAAAATTTGTTCATGAGTAAAATTAAAAAAAAAAAAAATCAAATAAGTCGCCTGTCCTACCTCCTTTGTTTAACAAAACCGGGTTGATTAAACGTTAAGCATCAATGAACTATAGAACAGAAACAAAAATAACGCAAAGCTTTCAAAGTTCATATCAGGGCTTGCAGTGTATGTGAGAGCACGATACAATTACAAGGTAAGTGCATTTTAAGATGGCTGCTCAATTCAGAAATTTTGCAACAACAAAGCTGTAGGAGCTACAAACGTCAAGCGACAAAAGCAACAACAACAATTAGAAAAACTAAAAATTAACAGCTGATTTTGACAACTTGCGCACCCTGCTCTTCAATATGAGCCTACCTTGTAATTGTATCATGTGTGAGAGTATGTTATGTGAGTACACCAAATAGAAACAAAAATAACGCAAACCTCTCAAAGTTCAGATCAGTGCTTATAGTGTTTGTGAGGGAACAGATAAGGTATAAGCAGTGAAGCTCGTGCGCAGATTTGCTCTTCACTACACGACCTGTTGTATTTTTATTCAGTTACAGAGTACTCTTTATCAGTGAAGGAGAGTGTATTAGCTTTGCGATTATACTCATGCAGGGCTCTATTACAAATTGCGGCCATGAACATGCTAATTTTTATAATAATTATATTATAGATTACAAATATGTTGCCTCAAAAGTTTTCAGGCTCGCTGATCATGAATCTGAAGTCAAAAATTCTAAATTCAAAATGGCGACTTACAAATGGTGGCTATGAACATGCTAATTTTTATAATAATTATATTATACATTGCAAATTTGTTGCCTCAAAAGTTTTCAGGCTCGCTGATCATGAATCTAAAGTCAAAAATGAATATAAAAATATATTAGCTCTTATAATAACTTCAGAAATCAAATTGGCGACCATGAACTAAGTTTTGAGCTAAATTTTCTAAAATCTTAGATTTTTAAACTTTTGTCATATTCTTTATAATGAATCTGAGGTCCACACAATAACAAAATTATAAAAACATAATTTTTTTTTTGTTTTTTTTTAATATTTTTATTTGGATTTGGAAACATTGTGCGACGTAGCTACACATTCGAATGAAGCTTAAATGTTGATTTAAAAATGAGAAAAAAAAAAAACAAAAATCCGCTTAACAACACAAAAAAAAAAAGATACTCTTATCACATCCAGCTTACTGTTCTACACTACAATAGGACTACCGAGATATTTTTACTCGGTGCTGGGATGATATCATTCCAAAAATTCGAGAAGCAGGTCAGTGGTATTTAAATTTTGACAGACAGAACAAGTTCAAAGAAAGAATTATTCTCCTGTGAACTAAGCTCAGTAAAAAGAAGAGAAAAAAAAAGATAAATTTTCCGACTAATCACAAACTTGACACGAACTGGTCAGTGACACAGATATTAATACCTTAACGAACACCCTCTTTCATGATCCTACAAGAACGACTCCTAGCATATACTTGAGCTCTTGTGCCCACCCCTTGCAGCGTCTGAGAAAGCGTATCTTTGTTGTCTGTCTAGCTTGCTTTTTTGGGGTGTTTGGGTGTTTGTTTGAGTGTATATGCGTGCCTCAGATTTGTGGCATGCTCAGTTTGCACGTACATACAACGAATTTACGTTGCTGCCATAAATAAACGAATTAAATAGTTTCACAGCAGTGTCTAGACCAGGCTAGACGCAAAGACCGGCCCGAGCAGCTGAAGGCGTGCAATGCAGTGAAAAGGCGTGCAAATTAATTTATGCACTTGAGACTTATTTCGAAAAATGTCAAAATAAGCATGAGCAAAAAAAAAAAAACAAAAAAAGTCAAAAAAAGCTCCAGTAAACTACCAACTTCAACAACAGCAATAAGAACAATAACAATTGAATGTAGTCATTATTTACCGTAGGCAGCTACAAAAATTGCAATGCTTGCCTCGGCGTGAAGGCGTGAAGCTATAATTTAAACCCAGGCGCCATAAGCAATGCGCCTAAAAACAAGCAGCAATTTATGTAAGCTCGACCCAATACACACCAACAGGCGCTCACATAAATTAAGTGTAGGGGCAGAGAAAAACTGCTGAAAAGGGTTAAATTATTTGAGCTAACATTTAATTAGAACAGCGTCATTATGTCTAGTTTGTATTCCAAGACGTTGTTGCTCTATTGAGTTTGTTTTGTTTTAGCTGTTGTGGCAAAGCACTAAACATGAAATTTTTGTTCATTCGTTTTGTAGGCTTTGTTAATGCTTAATTAAATATTTATAGATATTTGAAATTCCAAATAATTTAAATTTTCACTCAATTTGATAACGAAATGGTAGCCTCTGTCGCTGTTGGCACCCTTATGGCTGGTACGCTCCTGCTTGTATTTGGCATTGTTGGCGTTGGCGTTGGCGTTGGCAATAAAAGGTTATGTTTTACAAAGTTAATGACTTGTTGTAAATATTTGTAAAGTTTTTGCTTTTATTTTATTTAAAAGCAAGTTTAAAATAAAGGAAACATTTGTAAAGTTGGCTCAGCACCGCTTGTTAGGGGCTGTTAACAATGCTACTTAGCTGGAATGAAGGTATAGAAAACGACACTTGCCAGCCGGAAGTCGCAAAAATCAATGCCAAGCAAGTGGGTGCAAAGCAATTTAAGAGAGAGAATGGTAAAGAATGAAAACAAAAAATAATAAAAAAGGAAAAAAAAAATACAAAATGTTAAATTATGTTGTTAAACAAGTATTTAATCGTGTGTCTAATTTTGTTTTTCCTGCCTGTAAGCAAGAGAAACAAACTCTTAGGCATTCAATGAAAATGGGGCTCATGTTGTTGGAGATATATGGGGGTGGAAGCCATTTTAAATAGCGTATTCGTTAAGCATGCTGTGCAGCTCTTAAATTTAGCTTTTTAGTGTCAGTTCATTTATATTCATTCATTTTCACATTCAACTTAATAAGTATTTTTGAAAAATTTCTATACTTTTTCTATACTTTTTCTATAAGTTCAGATTATCATGAATTTACTTGAAACTCACACAAGTTTTAATGTATTTAATAAAACTTTCCACAAAGTTCTTTTGAATGCAAAAAGTTTGCTTGAATGTAAGTGGATTATAACTTATCAGGTTAAATAAGCATTAAAAGAAATAGATTCAACCTTATCTTGGTTAATTTAAAAATGTATTTGGAAAGTCAGAATAGGGAGAGATTTCAAACAGGTTTTTTGGTTACTTAAATGTTGCCCAATGAATGCATTACTTCATGATTAGTCCATTCTATATTTTAAATTGCTTATTCGATAGTTTCAAAGTTCTCATTTGAGGGTTCTCATGAATAAATTCATTTAAATTTTGACTCAATAATCAGAAAACCAATTTTAAACTTTATACTGCCAATATTCAGGATAATTATACTGGTAGAAAATCTGCAGTGCGGCATTTTTTCAACAATTTTTTTAACGGGGCGTCCGTGGCGTAGTTGGTTAAAGTGCGTGGCCGCTATGTCAAAAGAACCTGGAGACCCAGGTTCGAACCCCAGCAGCGACAGAAAATTATTTGAATTAAAATAATTTTTCTGTACGGCCGCCACCTCTCTGCAGACAATGGCAAACCTCAGAGAGTAATCAAAAAGCTTCTTGAGAACGAGAACTTTCCGTTCATCGCCGTTCGGAGTCGGCGTTAAGCATGTAGGTCCGGTTCTCGGTCAATTGTGTACAAACTTAATAACACGCACAACACAATTGATATTAGCTAGGTCAAAGTCCTTTCAAGTGCTGAAATGGCCAGTTATTTATTTTTTTTTTTTTAATGTGCGGTGGCTCTAAGTCGTGTCGTCAATTTGCTGTCGCGTCCAATGTGTTTAGACAGTTAGATTTGAACACAGGGCTTCATTTGCTATTTTCTTTAAATTCAATTTACATATGTAATCAACATATGCTTAAAATAATTTGTATAAATATATATTAATTTATAATTTATAATTTAAATTATATAATATAGTTTATATAGTAAAATAAAATTTTTCCATACTGTTATATAAAATTTCTTGTTGCCGCTAAGCTCCAAAAGTACTGGTCCGATTTCTATAAAATAAGTTTTAAAATATCAAATTTGTGCTGCAAAAGGATATAGGGGTGTGTTCTTTACGAAATTATAATTATAAGTATCTTTAATTAAAGTGTAAAGTTTTTTAAAAAATCATTCACAATTGCTTGATCGTTAGCTTTTAATGCATTTCTGCTACGAGAGCTTCAATAAACTTCATGTTGCTCTCTACTATATTTCTCTTTGTTCTCAGCAAGCGCAACACAACTAAATAAACAAATAAATACCATGGTATAATAATAGAGGTAAACTCGCTAGATGAGAGCGTACTGCCGCGAATGTCAAAACGAAGTTGACAACTCATATAAAATCTCGAAGCTATGAGAATGACAAGAGAAAGCAAGAATTGGCAAAATGTAAACGAAGTTAAACGGTTGAAGCTGTCTTGTTGCATTAATTTAAAATTGTAGTAAATGGTTATTTTTCGTGTTTTTATTGATATTCAACTAATTTAAAATTGTTTCCAGCCAACCATCATTGAAAATTAAACGCAAAAACTATTAACCGCAAGCAGGGAGCACAACTAAACAACAACAAAAGTACAGCAGTAAGTACACAGCTGATTCTGACAATATCGGCAGTAATGACAAAAGAGAGCACAATCAGCGCTGCGACCACCTCTATTATTATACCATGATAAATACGTAAACATCAGGGCTGGGCATTCTAACACAGTCACATTTTATTTTGCCTTGTTAGTATTAGTTCGCTTTCGAATCGCGCACACTGTGCGAAATAGTTGTCATAATAATTTCGATTTGTAAGCTTCTTTTCCCACCCCATGATTTTATTTTGTAATTAAAAAAAAAATGTGGCAAGTAATATAAATGAATTAAAAATGCAAAGAATCTAAATAGGTAATATGGATGAATTATATGAAACCTTAATATATACGAATAATTATTTTAGTACTATAAAATCTTAAAATATAATAATAATTAAAATAAATAATAAAAAAATAAGCAAATAATAAGAGCGCTAATGAAATAAGTAAGTAAGAAAGGTATAAAAAAATTAATTGTTAAAAAATTAATATAAGAATTTGAACGAACAATACAAAGAATCGCGACAGGTAATATGTATGTATGAATTATGTGAAACCTTACTATATGCGAATAATATGAAATTCTATAAAATAAAGATATATATGCATAAATATTATAATCTGTAAATCAATAGGTTGGTTTTTTTAAGAGTGTACATAAAATATGCAGTGCAAAGCGACATAGACCCCACGGCATCACCAATTGCGAACGACTGAATTGTATTCTCTTATGTTTTGAGCTTTGTGTACATGCAGTGTTGCCAATTGTGCAGATAAAACTTGTTTTGCCAGTTTTTTGAGAGGGTAGAAAGTTTTCATGTTCTTACCTAAAAAAAATAAAGTTTAGAAAGTTTTAAAGAAAACGATGCTTTCTATTTTAGTTTCATGAATCAAATTGATAAACTAAATTGTATGTTACTACAAAAACATAAGTATCATTTGAAGCTGCTACTAATAATTTTAACTCTTTTCAAAGTTTATTTATATGGCAGCTCTGTTGCTATTATTGTTGCTGTCATTGTTTATGTTCTTTTGTCTCGGTTTCCCTTCATCGAGTTTTGGCGGTCAATTTTTCAAAATACGGAAGACTAGATCGTCAACTCTGAATGTATGACCCCTTTTACATTGGTCAAGACTTGAAATCAAGTATGTGAGCTTGTTGATGAAAGACGCGGACAGTAACGTGAGAGAGGGTAAGTTTAAAAGGGAATAGCAAAGAATTGATTTCAAGTCTTGACCAATGTAAAAGGGGTCATACATTCAGAGTTGACGATCAAGTCTTCCGTATTTTCTTGAGAAAGGAAGTGACCAAAATAACGGGACAACGAGAGAACAAAGCGAATTGCTAAAAATTCTAAATTTACACATTTAAAAAATACATGTTTTAGTTGATTTTTAATATCAAGTTTTTTCACCAAAAAACAAGTTTTTTATTCTGGATATTTTTTTTTTAAAATATGGCAACACTGTGTACATGTGAAAATTTACACTCACAGAGAGCTTAATGAGCTATGAAGTGCCCTGCGCTGGTATATATACATACTTTGCTGCGCTTAAAACAAAAGAACAAATGACTTCACCACACCAATTGCCTATTGGATTCTAATATGTTGAAACTAGTTTTGATGTGGTGAATAAATCCAACACAGTTTTGTTAAATGGTGATTCACTGACCTGCTATGTTTAAGGATTTATTTTTAAATGGAGTTTTATCTGCTCTATCTCTCTACACTTTCAGAGAGACTCAATCCGACCGGATGTATAGTATATATGTATGTATGTATGTATGTATGTATATTTGTTGCGCGGCATGCAACTGACTTTTTACTTTTATAGAAGTGGCATTGTGTGCTTCTAAAAGTTTTTTTATAAATTTATAAAAATAATCTATAGATAAAGAGAAAACGTCCGTGGCGAAGCCGCGGACCACGGTAGCCTGCTAGTTTAGTTATTATAACAATGCAACATTTTTAAGTTTTACTTACTGTCAAAATTATACTAACCAATATTCAAAAAGAATAAACCAAGTGTAACTGGAACAGTTTCTGTTGATGAATCCTCATTTCATATGAAAGGAGCCCATCATATCCGAAAAAAATATTTACACCAAATCGTTCACAAAATTCTCACTTCTCGCCAAATCTCTGTTTAAGATTCAGTTTATTAAGAGCACGGGACTCTCTCATTTTGAGTGTTATGATCTGATGCACAAAGAGAGAACTCTCGTAATACCGCTATACTCGTATAAAAGAAATGAAAAAGAAAAGTTTCACAAACAATATTTCAAACTCGTAAGAAGTAAGAATAGTAACCCATTCAGTGAGAAGACTTTATACAAGTTTTGACCGATAGTAAAACTGAAACAGGAACTTTGAAATTTGGTATGATTGCTACCAATATTTAAATAGGTAAATTCACAATATATGTTAATTCACAATATGTATTTGTAAATTTGAATAAAATCTGCTGATGGATGCGCCTAGCTCCCATATAAGTTTTCTTAAAAACAATTATGTAATTATTACTAAGATGAGTCCTTTCAAATTTGAGTTAAATTCTCTCATATGATACAATTAGTTTTGACGAAAAATTTTCTCATAAATTAATTTCAAATTTGGCTTATATTGTTGTTTTTTTTTTTTTTTTTTTTTTTTTTTGTTATATGATTATGAATAAAAACAAACATCGAGCATATAACAAATACCTACATTACCTACTATATGTCCTACTAACAATGTAACAGTAACCTTACTCTTACACATTGACACAGTTGTTAACATTTTTATGCAATTTAACTTTAGAGTTCTAATCTTATTGATAAGAAGACGAAATATTAATGTTTTTCAAATTAAACGTTCTCTAAAGAGATTTTAGGTGGTCTAAATATTATCATTTAACCTCTGTCATTCAAAGTTTATGCAATTTTTTGTATTACATTCAGATACTTAGTTGCAAATAGTATAAAGTGGCTGCTGATCTCACATGTGTCACATGGTTACACATCATTCCTGAATTTAGTTATAAGCCTCTGTCCTCAGCTTACTCTAAATAATTTTTAATAATTTATTTTGAGACTATTTTATAAATTTTTAAAAATATTAGACAACGAAATTAATTTCTTATCCCACAATAATTCGCTTAGAAATCATCGCTAATCCTTGTAATAAATCGTTGCATACGAGCTGGAAATCATAATTTTACTCCCTCAAGTCAACGCTCATTTTATAACCCGCTTTTACCGCATTTACCGTCACAGCAAATAAATTTAATGTTATCATAAAGTAAACACAAGCGCACATCAGTGACACATCCGGCTGCTTCCGCCTTCCCAGCGGACTTCCGTCAAGCAGCCAGCCAGGCAGCCACGAGAACAACGCAATTGCTGGTATTTAGCACTTTTGTTTTTGTTTTTGCTATTATAGTAATTGTTGTTGGTTTTGTTATTGTGTTTTTTTTTTTTTGTTATTGTTGTTGTTGTTTTTGATTTTGTTTGTGTTTTAATTGTCCAGCACCGTTGTAAATAAAGTGCTGATGACTTGTCGCTTGGGTTGCTGTAACATAAAAATTGCTGGCTGTGTTCGTCATACACAAGGTCAACGAGAGACAATGAACGCTTTTACACTATTACGAGCAAGTAGAGGGCAAGTAGCGGCAACTAGGATGATGACAATAACTTTTAATTAAAATTGCACTTAATGCAGCTCTGTGTTGGCTGTTGACTGTTGTCTGTTGACGTTTAGGTGTGTTTGTGCTAAGTGTTCAGTGTGATTGATGGCCAACACCACTCAGTGTTGACTAATTTTTGATTTATTACATTCAGCGCAGACTAGCTGACTAGTGTAGCTAATAAGTTTATAAATTTCTCATTTTATAGAGTTTCTGTTCTGACTATTGTTCGAAAGATTATATAAAGACATTGTTATTAAATGGTTTTCTATAGATTAAAGCGACCTTTAATCAACACCTAGATATCTACAAATTTCACATGAATAAAAATTTATTCATCATTATAGCACGCAGAAAAATTCTTAGTAAGCTAACTTATAACTTAATTCATAATTCATTAAAGAAAAGACCAACATAACGTGTTTCTCTAAAATTAATCCAGAATGTCAGACGTAAGTACGTAACATTAACACAAGACAATAACGACGCCAACATAGACGTTGTCAGTGACACGCCGATTATAATCTATTGTGACTGTGTGACAGCAGCAAGGAAAAGAAACCAACAAATCCTCTTAATTTGCTACAAAGTCAAACAAATCCGTACAACTTAAAAACAAACCCACAGAATATACTAAAAATAAATATTTTCACTTTTATCGTCGAAACCTAATCTAGTAGCAAGGATTTATGTTGTTAAGGAAAGTTGTTTGTAATAAAGGGATACAGCAAGAAAAAACCATATTCAAACACACACATCCACACACAAATATAGCATTAGAGTAGCGGAAAAGAAAAGAAAATAAAATAAACAATTTGTTGTGTCTTTCTTTGTTTGTTTGCTTGTGTAAGCATCACGTTGTGAACCACGTTTTTGCCATAAAATCAATCAAAATGAAACCAAACACACTCACCCACACACAGGCATCAGTCACACACACTCATCCACACACGCCTCATAAACGCTCGAAAAACAAATTGAGAAGAACATAAAAACTGTTATTTTTATATCAATATTGGCAATACACCAACATATTAGTGCCTGCGTGTATGTGTGTGTGTGTGGGTGTGTGTGCGTTTGTTTGTGTTTACCAGAGATTCAACTGAGATTGTGTGGCTTATGCAGGTTTTCATAATTATTGGAAACCTTTTTACACTGCGGCTGCCTTCGTGTTTATTTGTAAAGCTCAGTTTTGAAAATTGAATAAAAAGCTCTTCATGTAAAGAGGAAGCCGTTTGAATCATCTGCATTAGCATGAGAGAGTTTTGACATTGAATTGCAAATTTTATTCATAATACAGCCTGGCAGCAGGCTGTCAGTACTTGCTAAATGTTTAAGATCCTTTCTGACAAATGAGTTGATGTTTCAACGTAAGCTTTTACATTTTCTGAATATAAGTGAATATTTTTCTTTTTGTTCTTAGTTTGTTAGTATTTCATTATTTTATTATAATATTCGTTTGCTATGTAAAATGCACTTGCAATTGTAAGCGAAGGGGTGTATCCACAAGAGGTGTAGAACTTGTTTTTTTTAATAATATTAACATTTATGTAGATGTCACCTGAATTTTTATTGGATTACGAAGTAGACATGTGGAGAAATATAAAATATTTCAAAAGATTGCATCGGCTTAGCTTACAGAGCTTAATATTTCAGACCTTTTGCCTAATTGGAACTCTATTCTAGCGATGGGCCACCTAAATGTTCGCTTTAAAAGTTGGAATTGTTTGCAGATGGTTAGCATAGACTTTATTTCTAAATAAGATCTCCTACGGTGTTAAATCACAAGCTCTTGATGGCCAATTGGTGTCCCCAAAATGCGAAACTATGAGACCACCATGCAATCTAGAACTATGCTGTTGAAAGTAGAAGTTTACCGTCATTTACTCCATCTCCGACCACAAAATATACACTCTAAACGATTTCTGTTGAATTTTACGACGATAATCATCGGCAACGCTTTTCTGACTAATATTGTCTAAATTTACACATATACATTTTTAAACATTTTTTGTTGGATATTACACAGAAAATATTACAATTTACGCAACTTGTTTTTAAAAGTTGAAACTCTTCGTGTTTATTTTTCAACAAAAAATGTGTAAAAATATGCCCCTTCCTTCGCACCATTGCTCTATTTCATTACTCTTGCGTAAATAAAAGTAAGTAAATAGTAACATATAGAATGTTTTTTTATTTTATAATATATTTTTGTATTCCGTAGTATTAAATTCAAATTGTAGGTATGTGAAAACATATGTTAACTCAGGCAGCTTATTATCACTTTTAGCTTTAATTTATTTAAGAAAATGATAATTAATTTTATAATTAATTTATAAAAAAATAATTGAAATAATGTAATCACTTTTAAGAAAATAAAAAAATAATAAAATAAAAATAGAAATAGAAAAATTTTAAGTTAAACTTTCCAGCTTACTAATAATTGTATTGATTTTTTTTATACTATTTTTTTTTTTTTTTTTTTGCCTCGAACTTGTTATTTTAAATCACGTTGATTTAGTTCAGTGATACCAAATCTTCTTCCGTGAATGAAATTACACATTTCATGTTCACCATTACACATTTTCGTGTAATTTTGCACATTTTTTGTCATATTTTAAAATTTTACACATTTTCAGCCTTATTCATAAACACATTTTAGAAGCAGCGTAACTTTGAACGGGCTTTAAACAAGAAAACTTTATTCATAAACATTTTTCGCAGTTGTTTAAGAGCTGCGTAACTTAAACGCCGAAATTGGCGTTTAAGGGTTGCGTAAATACAACCATGATTTTTGTTTGTCTTTTCGTTTTATATCAAAGACATGCTCCATATGCGCCCTTTGCAGCAGTTTTTTATGCGGCGGCCATTGCAAGTCCATAGGAATTCTTGATTTTTGTAGAAATTTTCTATAGTTCAGACACAAACCTTACAAACATAAGCAGCGAATGAAAAAATGTTTATGAATAACAATGTTAGCAAGGTTGCATAGAGGCTGCATAAAGCAGTGCGTAACTAAACAGTGCGTAACTAAACAAGCGTTAAAAGGTTGTTTAAGGAAATATATTGAATAAGGTTTGAGTTTAACATTACAATTTTTTGTGTAGTAATTTAAACATTTTTTGTGTAAATTTAAATTTTGCACAACTTTCTGTTTAAAAATAAACAATTTTTGGTTATTTTAATTAAATGACACCAAAAGATAATAATTTTAAGCAACAACAGAAAATTCAACAAAAATTTACGGTCATTTTGATAGTAAATTTCAACAAATACCTATAGTTTAGAGCAGAGTTGTAAATCCCATAGCTCAATTAGCTCTTTTAGCTCACTTACAACAACTTCAATATTTCAGTGTTTGTTGTAATTCGAAGAAATGACTGTCGGCGCATCGCGTCGAAAGATATCAAGGTTATTGATGCTGTGTATATTTTGAGGGTATTTTCTAATAGCGCACACTCAAGTGATGGCTAGTGTTTTTGTTGTGACATTTTCAATTTTACTTTTTTTCTATTTTTTAAGGACTATATTAGCTCACATGTTGTTTTTGTTTTTCAATTTTTCGTCGCCATCGAAGATCTAATTTAATTTTTTTTTTTTTTAAATTTTTGATCCAGCTCACTGCCACGACACCACTGGCTTAGAGTGTAGGTTATCACATCTCTGTAGCGCCCCGCACTGACTGTAACGGCCATTTCGTTATCATTTTCAAATAAGTATGGCCCTATCACGACTTCTACTCACAATCCACACCAAACGGTCACTCGTTGTGAATGCATTTGCATCATGAATCAATCGTGGGTTTTCGGATCGCAATTGTGGCAATTTTGCTTATAAGTGTAGCCGCCAATGTGAAAATGAGCTTCGTCAGAAAGAATGATTTTTTGCAAAAATTACCGCACTATTCATATTTTTCTAGAACCAATCAATAAAGTTACGGTTCTAAAGCTACTGATGGTCCGCCAGCTGCAGTCCTTGAATCAAATGGACCTTATCTGCATGCAGAGCCAATTCTTTCATCAATACTCGCTGAAGTGAGTCGTGTAGCAGTTGCACTCTTTAGCACTACGACGAATTGGGTTGTTTTTAACACTTTCCTTCTTTCCTTTGATATTTTCGGTCCAACGACCGGGACGAAATCGTTTCGGTGTCTTGACATCTTAAACTAAGCCAGAATTTTTGATTATGTTGCGCACACACGTCTCAGAACACACACGATTGTGATAAAAAATTTGGGCATCGTAACTGCGATACAAAATGAATTTCCGTAATAATATTCAAGAAACTCTGTTCTTTCTTTCTCTGTAAGGATTTTACAATAAATTTTCCGTATTTGTAACTGACAAATGTCAAAAATTGACAACTGCTAAGTTACCGGCCGTCAAATAATACGCCTTTACAACATTATATCACTTATTGATACACCCTTTATTACCTTAAATTTGAGTATTCTTTTTTTATATTTTTTAAAAGTTTCCAGAAAGTTTTTCCTATATTTTCTTTTGTTTTCCATATTTGTAACGCCTTCTTCAGATCGCATCATTTCGATTACTTGGGGCTACATGAGTTTCTATATTTATCAAAAGATTGGTTCTCATGTGGAGCAATGGGACTTAAAAGTGTTCCTTAGAATACTTAAAAAAACAATGATTTTGTAGCCAATCGGATACACAGTAAGCCCAGGCTGTAACTCTGTCCTGGAGTCATTTATGAGTTCCACAATCAAACAAAATGGATGTTTCTCTGGCCAGTTGGATGCACTGGGATTATATAAGGTCAGCCGATGGGTCATTGAAAATGTTTTGGGTTCAAAGGACCCATTGGAGAAATTAGATGATTCTCTTTATTGGAATATTCCTCCCAGATATTCAATAGTTCCAATCACAGTAAAATCTACTGTAGTAGTTCGTGAGCATAGTTCGGTATAGTTCGCGTGTTCGTGTTCAATATTCACGTGTTGTTCAAGTTCGTTTTTTTTAACTTCGTGTTGTTTGAAACAACAACATACGCTGGTTCTCTTCTTTTAATTAATATGGTACTAGTTAATTTTAATACTTCAATAATTTTGTTTTTTAAATAATGCTAACCATTCTCTTCATCAGCCATATGCACTGACAAAATTACTTTTTTCTGTTGAATCAGTAGCGATGTTAAGAACAAATATTCTCAATTAAAACTTTTAAAGTTACGAAAATAAAACTAATAAACGTTTTATTGAAGATTTTCTTTTTGGCACGTAATCTTTTTGAATTCTTAATCTACTCCAAATCATTCAAGGACTAATAATATTTAAAATTTCTTTTTTTATCAAGTATCTTATAAATGCAAAACTTTTCTCGAGCAACAAATCAAAGAAGCAAAAACAAAAAAAAAAAAAAATTAAAAGCACTCTTGAGCCAACCGACTTAAATTTGCACACTTTGCAAGTTTCCAACGCTTAGTTGATAAAACTTTTGTTGTTTTTGCCAATGAGTACCCAACGGATATATAAACGAAGTTGACCGAACAATTTTTCGCAAGACTTTCAAAAACAATTTATTAAACACGAAAGAGCAATAAACGCGTTGTAAGAGTTTTGACGTTGTTGTCAGCCAAGTTTGTAATGTTGTCAAAGACAATATGTATTATGTTGGTGTGTGTGTATTTGCGTGGAAAACGTTTCTTGGTATAAGTCAAGCTGAAGCCAAGATGCAAGCACAAGTGCGAGCATACAATGAAGCAAGAAGAGTAAAGTGCTTTTTGTGTAAATGGATGAAAACAGCAGAGTTGTAAGAGTAAATTTAAAAACGGAAGGAAATGATGGCTCATGTTGCTAACTGCACACAAAGCGTATAGGTAAAATTATTTTTCCTTGTTGCTTTGAAGACAGTTTCTTGTTGAGTTCACTATAATTCTCTTCCTCTATTGTTTTTTTTTTTTGTGTTTATTTTTGTGCTTTTGGGGGCAATTTTTGCGCTCTATGCACTGTATTTTTCTGCTTTTTTATTTTTATGAAGCATTTGTTTGAAGTTTGTCCTCTATAGTTCGATTTTTTTATTAAGTGCAGAGGTATCAGCACGAAATAGGTGGCTAACGGTGATTTTTTCTTTCTACTTTGATTGAAAGATTTTATGAAATATTCAGTAAATGTTTTCTATTTGAACTGTATCCACTGTTTGGGTTACATTTACAATATTTTTCGAAAAAAGTAGCCACATACTATTGGAAGACGTTAAATTTTTTTAAAGTGTAAGAATTTATAGTTTTTGTTTATAGTTTATAGTTTTTTATGGTTTATATTTATGTAATTATAAATTTATGTTATGATTTACATTGAATTATTAACTTTATTAAAAAAATTTACTAAAAAATCCCTTTTAAAGAAACGTTTTGCATAAAAGTGCTCAAGTGATCAAGTTTTTCATTTATAATTTAAAATAAAATCTTTCAAAATTGAATACTACAGTAGAGAAGCTTACTTACTGAATAATTTTAAACAGTAAAATTATGTCGTTTATATTAATATATGTATGTATATATTTATTTAATCAAACTTAAATTTTTATAAAAAATTGTCGGAATAAGCAATAAAAATGTTTCTCTTAGCATTAAAAAAAAAATAATATTTGCATGTTTTATGAAATGTACTCATAATATTCTAATAACATTAAATATATTTAAGCTGATATACAAACCTAGAAAAGCTGCAGGTTTTTGATTTGTTACAAAATATGACCGGTTTTTGTTTCCTTCTAGTTTTTTGTTTATTCTTTAAAAGCTTTTAAGAAACTTTATAAAAGCTTTTCACTTTTTTATATAAAATGTCGATGATTTTTATTTAAATTTTTATTTCACTTATATTAATTTGAATGAAACATTTAAAAAAAAATTTAAAAGGAACTATTTAGATTTAATAAAAAGTTAAGTCTTACAACAGGAGACTTCCCAAATTGCCTTAAAAAAGCTATGGTAAGGCCCATTCATAAAAAAGGAAGAAAAGACAATTTCGAGAACTACAGGTCAATTGCTGTACTAAGTGCAGTCAGCAAAGTGTTTGAAAAGGTGATTGATAGACGAATAGAAAACTTCATCAATTCTACAATCCGGTTCGATAGCAACCAATTCGGATTCTTGGCGAACAGTGGAACGGAGTCAGCAATCACAGCTTCTATGGAGCATATAAATGATGCGTTGGACGAAAGAAAACTAGTTGCAGCCACATTTATCGACTTATCAAAAGCATTCGACCTAGTTGAACATGAGAAGCTGGTAAGCATGATGAATGACATGGGCATACGGGGGTTAGGCAAACAAGTTTATACGAACATATCTGAGCAACAGGCCTCATGTTGTAAAAATTGATGGAGTACATAGCAGCGAGCTTATAAGTAAAATCAGCGTACCGCAGGGCTTAATACTTGGACCACGAGTGTACCTTCTATACATCAGTAACATACAGAACTGCACCTTCAAATCAGCATACAACATTTACGTTGATGAAACTATCTTTTTAACAACGGCAAGCACAGCAGAGGAACTAAAAGAGAACATCAACCACGACATGAAAATGGTATGACTACGAATGGTCATGCGGAAATGGACGAAATGGCGGAATTACGAAAACCACATCAAAGGAATCAAAAACGCCATAACACCAATGATACGAGCAGTAAGAAGACTTGGAACAATACAGGAGAAAGCAGCTAAACAAATATACACGGGACATATGTTATACTTTCTAAAATCAGATACAACATATGCAGCTGGAGCCAATGTACCAAATTTCAAGTCGATCAGATCGGAAGGTTAATGAATAAATCACTACGAATCCTATTCAACAAAGACGCAACAATATCAACAAAAGACCTATACAAAGAGACGAAATTTTTTATTTATTAGTTTTAAGATTGATTTTATATCCTCTTACATACGGTTACCCTGTTTGAGGATCTTAGTAACAAATTTATAAGATCAGCTTTAAATATACACAACATAGGCTATAAAATATTTATATTAGAACAAAAAGAAATACAATTTTGAATAAAAGTTACTAAATTAAAACAAAAAAAAAAAAAAATAATGCAATTTCTTCATATTAACCTTACTACAGTAGACGTCCAATATAACGAATGGTTTCTTGTCCAGCCTTTTCGTTAAATCGAAAATTTCGTTATATCGAATGAATATTTTAAACAAAGAAATATAGTTTTTAGTAGTTCAGTTTTTATTTATACATAAATAAAATATTTGCATATTTTTTTTTTTAGTTATAAATTCTCTTGTAAAATATTGATTTTAGTATAGTATAACATTATATAGTATAACACCCTTGAGTGTTCGTTAAATCGAATGACGAACAAATATTTTAAATTCGTTATATAGAATAGTCAATGAAGAGATTTTGCCTTTCGTTATATTGGACATTTGTTAAATCGGGTATTCGTTCTATTGGACATGTACTGTATTTTAAAAAAGCTTCTTCAGACTGTTTTATATTAAAATATTTCACTTTTTTTATTAAATTTGGTCGAGTTTTGAATTTATAAATTTTTATTTTATTAATTTCATAAATTTTTTAAAAAATCTACCAAGAGGAAAAATAAGTGTTAGAAAAGTTTTCCTTTTAATACTTTATAATATAGATATATCATGAAAAAATTCCAAAGCTTTATCCCAGAGAAGTTTGTAGATAAGATTGCCTTATAACTTGAATTGACTGAGGTAAATGCAGAATACTTGCCTCAGATTCAACTTCACGTGTTTATACAGCTTTCCGCCACGTTTAAAACATCCTACACATGTTTCACTTGATAACTTTTTCCCACCTATTAGTCCATCACCCCATTTCGAACCAAGGCAGACTTGACTGAATAGGGATTACACCTGAAATCCTTGGTTCAAAGCCTTAAAAAAACTATTTAGTGCTTTACCTGAACTTACCCTAAAATTGAATTTTTTTACAGTAAAAGCTTTTTATCTGAAAACTTATTAATATTACCTTGAGATTTTATTTTTTAACAATTAAAGTATGCATTTTATATTGAAATTTTCTAACAGTTTTTTTGTTTTTTTTTTGCTTGCTCGAGCTTAAACTTTTTGCCTTTAAATTTTAAAATCATTTTTTTTTAAAGTTCTTCTAAATTCTTCTGAACTCCAAATGATGATTTTCTTAAGCATTTATTAAAAAAAAAAAAATATTTCATAGACAAAATTTATCATCTCAACCAGACCATTATTGTCATAAAAAAAATATAAAAATTAAAATTAAATTATTAGCATACATTTTCTATTATTCAGATACGTTTGACAATAACTACTCTTCTCTTCTACTTTCAGCAAAAACCACCTTTACGCTGTTGCCGAAAATAAATGCTTTGAAATTTCAATCAAAATCAATTCAAAACGAAAATCATATCAAAATAAAATCAAAAAATAAATAAGAACTAAAACGTAGCGAAAAAATGTCGACCAAAGCCATAGTACAAACATCTAACCAAACAGCAAAAAACACCAACATCAATTTAAACACAACAACAGCAACAACAGTGGTTGTCACCAACAATGCCGCCAACGCCATGTCACAGTTGTCAACGATTTCCTTGATGCTCGAATACGATATCGACAACACGCTGAACACCATCAAAGAAAACGGTGGCCACCTTATCAAAGACGTCTGCCAGTATCCCGCCACAAATACAACAACAACAAAAACAACATCACAAACTAATTTACAGAACACAAAAGCTGTAACGGCTGCTGCACTAGAAAAGCCAGTGTTGCCACCTACACCACCTGCAACACCAAATCTACAAACAACAGCACGTAAACGCTGGCGTATTCTAGCCAAGGTGCTACGCAAGGATTCTGAGGAGACGGTCTCCTCCTCGGGCGAGGACGAGGAACGCACCGCCTCAGTGCGACGCTTCAAGTCTTTCGATTTGCTGCGTCAGGATAGCTTCGAGGATCACATGAGTCTGAATTGTCTGGGCAAGCCGGAGAATTGGTATAAGTATCGCGTGCTACTCGATGGCGAGGGACAGCTTGAATATTCCGTCAACATACATCACATGGATCGTCATCTCACCGCCAACGATCTGATGGGTTTCAATAATACCGGCAACATTTGTGTCTGGCCTTCCGAGGAGGCACTCACCGCTTTTGTGCTCTCCGATTTGCCTGCATATCATGGCAAATGGATACTGGAGTTAGGCGGTGGTTTTACCTGCCTTACCGGCCTGATGCTTTCCAAGTATGCGAAGCCATATGCAGTTCATCTGACCGATGGCAATGAGGTATCTGTGGAGAATGTCAAAAAGACTGTTTGTCTCAATGAGCTGTCGTGCTACACGAAATGCTCTGTGCTCAAGTGGGAAGATGTGGCAACGCGTTCGCCAGCTGAGGCGGCCAAGTTCGATACAATACTTTCGGCCGATTGTTTGTTCTTCGACGAGGCGCGTTTAGCGCTAATCGATACGATTTGGTATTATTTAGCGGCACAGGGCGTGGCTCTCATAATGGCGCCACAACGTGGCAAAACGATGACACTCTTCGTGGAGGCATGCGTAAAACGTGGCTTTTGTGTGCAGCTGACACAGCGCTACAATGAAACAATTTGGCAACGTCATCTGAACTTGCAGGGTTCGCAGCTGTACGATGAGGATCTACACTATCCGGTTTTGATACGCCTAACCAAGCCGCTAACTATAGAGGCGACAATGGAGGGTGATTTCGAGAAGCTGTTGGATTAAGTGACCGTGTCAGGATTTATTCCTAAGTAGTTAGACGGAAATTTTATTTAGTTTAATTATATTAAATGTTCCAATGATTCCACTTGTTTATTCCAAATGCTTGAATGACGTTCATATTTTGAATAGAAAGCTTTAAGCTTCAGAAAGTTCTTCTGCATTAAGCTTTATAATATAAGCTTTAATATAAATAAACGTCATTCTACGCCTCCATATTTTTAATGCAAACATTTCCCAAGCACTCAAGTTAAATAAAAAAAAAAAAATAAAAAAAATAGTTTATACCACAACCAGAATACCAAAGTATTATTTTAGACCTATTGTTATTGTGTTAGTGTTAAACCTCCAAACATGCTTTAATTTTATGTGATTGTAACTTATTGAAACGAGCGAGTTTATTAATCTTTAAAAAAATTGAATTAATCCTAGCTTAACGGTTAAGTAGCACATAAACATACGAACAAAACATTATCAATTAAAAGTACCTTTAAAGAAAAACATTATTAGCCTAAAAATTATTTCAATTAAAAATTAAAGAAGGCGATGTAAATGATGTCAAAATATCTGCGGATTTTAAATTAAGTAGTTAAATAAATAAATAGTTACTATATAGTTCATATAGTATTTAGAAAAAAAAAGAAACAATTATAACTTTAATATATAAAAATCGGTTAACTATTCGAATTCCGTAGCTAAAGCAATTACTAACAAGTAGTAAAACAACGTAGATACAGCGGAAAAATATTTATAACCAGTTTAAATAAAATATTATTAGTCTAGAATATCTTGAAAGTGTTTTTATTTTGACCATCTAGTCAAAGGCATCAGAGTTGAGATTTTTTAAAAATCTGAGGTGAGTATTGAACTAAATTTTTAACTGATTACTTTTGACGATTTGAGAAATTGTAAATCTTCGAATTCTAAAATTTACCGGATGTTAGCATAGATAATCACATTGATGGCGTGGCATCTACAAGCATTAAAAACCAATGTATTCTGTAAGAACTGCGACTTTGGGAAATCACCGTTTCCCAAAATCTTTTCATGACTATGACTATGGTGTTGATTTTCAAGATGCTTTACAGGGAATTATTTACTCTTCGAGTTTTATTATTGTCTGCAGAGCGGTGACGGTCGTTTAGAACAATAAATTTCAATTGAAAACAATTTTATGTGTCAGGCGAAGCATTCGACTCACAGACCTCGCAATTCTTAAAATTGGCATCGAAGCTCCAAGCGCTTAAAACCATTCGGGCACGGCCACCACCGTAACCATATCAGTCCTTTCCAATAAGAAATTTCGAATCCTGACTGTGGTGAGGTTCAAAGTTGTTCAGCTGTTCTGCCAAAATAAATACTAAATTTAGTTTATTGCAAATCTTCAAAATTGTTTCAAAATATTTTTTTTATATTTTATTTTTATTTTAATAATAAAAAAATCGTAAACTTTACTCTAATATCATCGTGTAAACTTGTTAATATTTATACTTTTGTATCAGGTTGAACTCGCAATATTGCCATCCTTGTAGAGAGGTTTCAACGGAGGTTGAAACAAAAATTCAACAAAGGTATATTAACTCTTGTCTGTCGAATCAGAGTTTCGTCTCTGAAAGGAAACAACAATTTTATGGTTTTTGGATTTCAAAATGATTACTTGAAAATATTTTCGTCACAAAGAAGAAACCAATGAAGACGTGGAAAAACACCTCCATATTGCTATAACTTTCGGGTCCATCGAATCGTGAGTTTGATCATTGCACTGAAAAAAGTATTAATTTTATAGAATGTTGGATTTAAGAATGGGTAACTTAGAAATTTAAGAAAAAAAACGAATTTTAAATGTGTGACGGATCGTAAGTTTCCCCATTAAACTAAAAAGAAACGTAAATTTTATTTTGTGAAATTTTAGATTTTGAAATATTTTGCTTATAAAAACAGAGTCGGCCCTATTTTTGGGAAGAAACGAAAAGGGTACCACCCAAACATTTTATAGATATGAAACTAAAATCAATCGTGTGGTGAACCACATATTGTCCAAGTCAAAATCTTCAATCGCAGACTAAAAACAAAAAACTTTGTTATCATGCGTTCATAGCACTCTGCATTGACAATAACTGTCATAAATTCATAATTTTTGCAAAAAATACGGTCCAAAAACGCCTTCAGACCATAATACTCAACAACAGGGGCTCTATGTGGGTGTAATCGTCTCTCTTCACGTATTTGAGTATTTTTAGATCCCCATCTGTGACAATTTTAAGTGCCCACCTTGTGTGAAATGGGCCTTAGAGCTGAAAGAAATTTTGTTTGGAAATTTGTCGCACGGCCTGTTGATCCAGCACTTATTGGACGTGTCTCCTTCGATATGAATAATCAGCAGGTTTCAATTACACTGTGGAACAAATTCAGGTTAGCAAAAGTTTGGTCGATTCTGAGAGTGAGGGGTCAAAATAGAGGCTAAATTAGAAGACCCGTATCGCGGCGTTTGTTTATGTTAGTTCGAATTTTTTTTAATCGACCTTCGAACTTTGCAGTCAAATGCCGATTTTCAGCATATTGTTTATATGGTTTTTTGGCTATAACTCGTCGACTAATTGATATTTTTTCAATCTGTAAAAGCCAAATTATTGCTAGAGACCTGTGCAACAATTAAAATTTTTTAAAAAATGTATTTAGAAAATTTTTGTGGTGCTTATGAAGCAAAATGTTGGAAAATTCTTTTTTTTTCATGCTTTTTGAAAATATTTTCCACAAAACTAAGCCTTTTTTGCTTTCTGTTTGATCTATAATATGCTTCTCAGTTTCTTCAATAAATTTCATTTGAAAAGAAAATGGTCTTAGTCGATAATTTGCGTTAAAAATCCCAAAACCATTAAATAAATAGCGATTTAGGTAGAAGTAATTAAAAAATAAATTTGTTTATTTTAATTTATCAATTTATATTCATATATGCCTTAAAACAATAAAAAATAATTAAATTCAATAAAATTAAATATTTCAGTTATCTCTAAAAATATACACTAAGCCACACGTGGGATATATGAGATGCCAACAGTCGATTTTAAACGAATGCCAACGACGCTTGAGAGTAAAACTAGTTAATATGTGAACACCCAGGTGGCGTAAGGAGTATGCATAAAACGTTTTTGATTTAAAAAAAAATGTTTTTTATTGCATTTTCAAAATCAGTGATATCAAAAATTTCACACATGAGTCCTTATATGTAACTCCATCTTTTGAATTATATTTAGCCAATGTTGCAGCAGAAGCGTTCTCCTTAAGAATAAAAATGAGGTCTGTCAAGCAAACAGACAAGTTCAGAAAGCCTGCAGAATTTACTGCTAACCCCGTCCATTATTAGTCCTTGTACATTATCTGATGAGTAAAAGTTTGGCAGAATTTTTTTATTTAAGTAGTTTAAATTTAAATTTTAAATAACAAATTAATTTGACAAATTAATATTTTAGTTAAGTAAGCAGCACAAAATTCACAAAATTCTTGTTCAGCATAAAATTCGGCACTATTTAACTTCCTCGTTAATAGCAATTCTTTTTATATAGTATTCATATCCCTAGCGCAAAATGTTGAAAAAAATTGAAAATCAGACTGTTAACTTTTCATGATTTTAACCACTAGGAACTATTTAGTAAAAGCATAAATTTTTCCAACTAATGAGGTCACACTCGTTAAGATAAGCCAGAGTTGACAACATGCAGAGGGATCTGTGGTGCTCAACAGCAAAAACCATAGCAACAAAAGCAACAACAACAAAAGACCAACCGAAAGCTGTTAAATGCTAACAACAACAAGACCAAAACTTAACGAGTTCTAAACACGTCACATGGATAAGCAGCACATGCAACGGATTGCTAGCAGGATAAACTGCAGCAAAATGACCAACGACAATGTGGCAACAACAACAATAACAACAACAACAGCGACAAGTACAAAGTGCGCAGCTATCGAAGTGTGAATGTGAACAACTTTGAATTAAAAGACACGCGTATATGCACACACACATACACACATACATTCACAGGCGTTGACGTTAAATGCAGCTGATGCAATGACAACGACAACTAACCAAGACAGTATAAATCAGTACGAGCCTAAAAGCTGCTTGATGGCTGCCAAAGGACCGGGAGCAACTAGCTGGCTATAACAAGACGATTTTCATACGAATACTATGTATGTTGTAGTATGTATTGTTAAGCGGAAAAATAACAAGAACAATAACAACAACTACTGCAATTAAATGTATGTCTAATGGTTTGCGCTTAATTGTTGTCAATATGCTGCTGCTGTTGGTGTTTTTTATTTTTTTTCTTTTGTATAACAAACGCGCTTACAATTTGAGGACACATTTGATTAATTCCTGCAGTGTTTGTGGCACTTGTTTAGTAATTAACTGCCACACTCAAGCACACACTTACAATTCAGACTTGCAAGCACACACTTACTCTTGTTAAAATAGACGGTATTCATGAAATTTTTTCTTTAGTTATAAATAAGGACCAATAGCACTAACAGGATATGTAAGCTCAGTTCCTCGTCGTGGTGAAAAGTGTTGAAATAACTTTTAAGGTTTTTAGACTAAAAAACTCTCCATTTCATAGCTATGAATGAGACACCTACACAACTTTTTATCAATTTGTTTTTTTTATATATTTTCTATTGAAATTAGTACTTTATATTAACTTTTTTGTTTAACTCTGACTTTTTTTTATTTTAATTTTTTCGAATTTCGTGTTAAACTCCCAGTAAAGAAAAATTTAACAATGTCTTTTTTCAAAGATTGATGTTGTAAATAATTTTATGTAATGAGTACATTTCCAATGTATGTACGTAGTAAAAAGATTATTATAGGGAGATAAAAGCTCGACGATATTCAGTCTCAGAGGATTTTTTAATATCTCAATTGATCAAAAATAGCAATCAAGTTTAATGTAATACCATTACAACTATATTTTACTAGACAATAAAAATTGCCGTATAAATCGTTGTAACTTTTTTGTTTGTAGATCGTCAGTGCGATGGCTACATCGTAATTTTAAGGACCGATTTCAAAATTTTTTGAATTTTTTTTTTTCGGTTTTCAACAATTTTCTATAACAAGGTCACGTGTGAGGTCATTGAAATGTATGAATAAAATGTTAATTCTAATAAGACAAACAATTTTGCAGAAAAAAATATACAAATATCTTAAAAGGTATGAAAGTTAATGGCGGTAATGACCAGATATGTGCATAAAAATTGGAATTGCGAAAAAATATATAAAAATACCACCATCAATTTATTGTAATTAAATTCTTTCGAATTTTGTAATAATTCAAATTTCAAAGAAATAAATTATGCGTTTTATGAGAAATTAGAAAATACATTTTTTTAAAATATTATGGCAACCCTGACATCCAAAATCCTTCTCAACGGTACCTTATTTATAAAAATCGCATGAAAAATGACGTAGACACAATTTATTGAAAATTAACCAATTCTGACGTTTTCAGAATTGAAACGTCCATAACTTTACAACAAATGGTGATAAAGGAAAAAAAAAATAAAAGAACGGGTGTGCTTAGCAGTTTAATAGGAACCTTTAGCCAAAAAATAAAACAAATCAAAAGGCATGGGGTCCATTTTTTGAAAAAAAGTTATGCTTTATGCGTGGAATAGGACTACTGACTACTGAAAACGATGGCACCTTACCGATCACCTTACGATCATAACCAAAAAAAAATCCAATCTGAAAAATTAAAATTTATCTTGAAACAGTGTGACAGAAGGACTATCCTTGAACTAATTCAACGGACGGAAAGATGTTTTCCCGTGTTTTTAGCTAAAATTCAATACTTTTGGAAGAAATTTGCTGTAACACGTTTCTTATCCAAAACATCCTATTTCAAAAGTTTCATGGCATGATCCGAGTGATATGTCAATAACATCAGAGACTTATCTTACTGTGATTCGCGATCATTCATAATTAATACTGACACTTTTTCACTTTTTTTCATCGGTTGTTGATGTTCTAGAGTGACCACTCGTCATCTGTTTTTACGACCATAATGTTTTCACGACCATCTTGAAAACGTTAATACCACTCGTAGAGTCTTATTTTACTCATAATAGATATATTTTTACATAATATTTTTATGATTTTGTTGCACTTTATTTAATGCAAAATCTCAGATTTATTATTTATAAAAAATTAAAAATGGCCAAAAGCATCAAGAAATATGTATGTTATTCTTTCATTAGCTGATAAAAAAGTAAACACACCTCGTATGCTAAGAACCGCGGTCCTTGCGTTCAAACCCCAGCTAGCACAGAAAATTTGTTCATTCGGAATTAATTTTTCTGATCGGCCGTCACCTCTCTACATACAATGATAAGTGTCAAAATGTAAATAAATGGCGTGTAAAGCTTCTTAAGAACATGCACATTAGCCGTTCGGAGTCGGCATGAAACTATTAGGTCCAATTTTCAATCATATGTGTGCAAATATTAAATAACACGCAAATACACTTAAGAAGCTCGGTCAAAGTCTTTTCAAAGGCTGAAATGGCCAATGATCGAAATTCGACTATAGCCTGGCCGGATTTTGAACTCGGGGCCTCTGGGATTGGTAGTGAAGCACGCTACCCCTCAACTACCGAGGCCCCAATATAAATCATTATAAAATAAGATACCTTCGCTCTTACTCTAAAAATTTTTTATATCATTTGTATAAAAAATTTTGAAAAGTTTTTTTTAGATGGCATCACTAAATCGCTTATATCGATTCGGACTTAAATCGAATCTTTTTCACTATGTGTCGTATCGCTGAAGTGTCAAAAACATAGTTTTTGTGTTCTCCGAATATGTTAACTTCTATGCCAACAAAACACAATTTGCGGAAAGTTTACTTTTCTGCATTCATTTGAAAAAAAAATGCTGCTGAAGCCATAGAATGATGCAAGAGTTTTACGGGAAACATGCTTCATCGATTTCTACATGTGAGTTTTGATAGAAGTTGTGATTTTATAGCATAGCTGTTAAGTAATGATTACTCGTCGTCAATCACAGACAACTCTATCGAACTCTATTGATGCATTTGAGCCGAGTATTGAAGCAAAAATGGCCAAAATACGAGCAAAGGCACAACAAGGTTGTTTTGCAACATGACAACGCTCGGCCGCATGTCGCGCAGTGGGTAAAAACATTCCTTGAAATGCTGAAATGCGAAGTCCTTCCTCACCCGCCGTATAGCCCAGACATTGCCCCTTTCGACTACTGTTTGTTTTCGTGGATGACGCATGCACTTGAGTATCAGCACATTCGCTCTTTTGAAGAACTCCAAAATTGGATTTATTCGTGAATTGCCTCAAAAGACACATCGTTTTTTCAAGATGGTATCCGAAAATTGCCAGAAAGATGGGATAAAGTAGTAGCTAGCGTTGGACAATACTTGGAAAAATGAATTTTGTAACAATTGTTTCACAAAAAAGCGTCAAAATTGAAAAAATATTCTTTAGAACTTTTTTTGTGTACCAAATAATAATGCATCACTTTAAGTGTATAAGTTTGTCTTCTTCCGCATTTTACCCACACACACTCACACTCACGCACATTGTTTCATAGCTACCAGTTACCATTGCATGTTCCTACACATATTTATTTGTACGCATAAACATATAAACGTTCTGTTGCTTTCATATTTTTTTACACTTTCTGCCAGCAGTAGATCTTTTGATTTACCACCTTAACGCCTGACCAAGTTATCGCTTAAAAGTGCTGCCCCTGCACGTGTTCAAATAAACAACAAAAAGGACCTTAGCCACAGGAGAAGCCAAAGCCGCATAAAGCTTCATTAAACTTGCAAGTAGCGTGTTATTTTTATTATGATTTTCATTATTGTTGTTGGCATTGTTGTTGTTGTTGCCGTTGCTGCTCTATTATATTCCGTTATAAAATAAATTATCCAAAAATAGATTTCATGACCCACGCACGAGTTGCTTTACTTACTTATTTTTTAACCGTAATATTTTCTCTTTTGTTTCTTTGCTTGAATCCATCCGCTGACAATCCTTCCTATTTGTCCTCCACAGCAATTTCTGTGTTGTTGTGCAGGACCTGACCCTAGGCTGTGTGTTTGTGTGATTGTAGGTACGATTCTATTGTCAGTTGAACATTGCAGGAGTTCTGTGAACAATTTCTTCGAAGGACAGGTGCTCATTACATAAGCTTTTTTAAAGCTATTAAAATCTTAATAAACCTTAAAAAAGGTTACACCCGCTGACCTTGAAAATCTAAACAACATTCCATATTAATACAATTTTTGAGCGTACAAACAGCTGTTATCCTGATTAATTAAAAGTTTAGAGCAGATTTTCAAAAATTTGCTCTATTTTATTCAAATTTGATTTTGGAATAAAAATAAAGCTCTGCTTATAAGAATGGCTTTTGAAAAATAATATACATATCCATCAAATCCATATATTTTTGAAAAAAATTTCCTAAGGAAATAAAAAAACAAAAAATTAGTCCAACATCTTAAAATAATCTACTTGCTGATGTCATTTAAGATTCAATTTTTACTGTCATAAATTTTTTGTCTATCTATTCTGTTTGCTTTAATCATATCTTCCGATCTATTTAGTTTAAGTACCTATTTTTAAGATGTATCTTGGTCCGAATTCATCATCAGCCCACCTCTGGATGCAATAAAATTTTATGAATGAAAAAGCTTTTCATCACACCCTAAAACGTTGAAGCTTTTCCACCCTACCATGTTTGAACTAAATAAGGCTACATGTTTGAAGTTGCAACGAACATGTTTGTGTGCAACCTGTACTCATCAAGGAGTAGGGGCTGAAATAGGGGCTCATAGACTGAAGAATTTCTTTTCTATTTTGTTATTTGAAGCATGTCATCAATACCACTAACTTTGGTCTCATTCTTCAGTCAAGTTTTATGCAAATTTAAATAATTAAATAAATAAAAAAGAAAACAACCCATCAGCAAACAATCGAAAAGAAAACAAAGCCACTTCATTATTTATGTTTTTCACTTACTTCAGTTATAGACCTAATTTAATGGCTCTCGTGGCTCACGTGGCACTCAAATCTATTCCAATAAACCTGATTATTTGCATACATTTCCATCGTAAAAGGTTATGCCGCATAAGGAAAAGCGGAAAAGGTTAACGGTACATAAACACAAGTTAGGATAAATTTTGCGTGTCTGAAATGGATTTCAGGTTAATTTATTAGACACACGAAATGTCAACAGGTTTAAGTGAAATGTTGAATATTTAAAACAAATTGGAAAAAATCGTGACTTAATGGAAGGGCCAGTCACACCAGAGTTTTTCACAAATTTCTACAATCGATTTTTCTGCTTGCATAGTAAGTAAAGTAATTAAAGAGGAAATGGTTCATTATCATATAGTTTGAACGCATAAATTCTAGCAAGAGCCATTAAAAAAGAAAGTTTATGATTCTGTAGTTAGATGATTGACAGACAGTCTGGCGAACACTCAGTTGTAAATCGCATATCTTAGCAAATCAAAATGTAGACTTTCTCTGTGTGTGTGGGACTGTCAGTGGGTGCAAATTCAATGGTTTGACAAAACTGATATACACACACTCATGCATTGGCTGATGTAACACACAATGCAAGATCACACACCCACACATGCTAACTTCATGCCATAGCTCGCACACACCCGCACAGACAAAATGATGATACAGCATTTGTGGCATTTTATGGTAAATAATTGATATTTTGCAAATCACAGCATTTGCTAGTTCAAGGCTTTGAATTGCGATTTAGTTTGGGATTTATATTCGGATTTGCAATGTTTGAAATGGGAGCAATAACAATATAATGGATTTGGAACAGTGATTAGCAGCTCATCTGCTATTAGTACAAATTGTAGTCAGCCAGAAGGAGACTTATTAGGGACGGATAAGAATATTTTGAATGCATCTATTGTTGTAAGTGCGCTCCTTCTTTAAAGAATTTAAGTGAAATTAAGATTTGAAGTTACTTTAATCTTAGAGGTTTTTGAAAGCGTGTCTTTTTTTTAATTTTTTTTACTCAACATAAATTTCTTTCAACCTGTTTTCTCAACAAAGAACAATCAAAACAAAATTCAAACATTAAAAAGTCATTGTTTGTAGTGGGTGGATCATTAACAGGTGTATGATATGTTTTTTGAATAAAACAAAGAATTGCTTGAATGTATCTTAACTTTTTGTTGAATTATAAAGTAAATACTTGGAGATTATGCCTAAAATACAACATCATTCGAATGGTTACCTTAATTTATCTCGCAGATGTTAATCCATTGGAAATTTTCGATTACTCTTTCGTAAATTGGGCTTTTATTTCGGCTATGGTGACTGCAATGTTCGTTTTGAGAGTTGGATTGTTTACGTATGATTAGCGTAAACCTTACTCTTATTTTTTTCTTATTTCTTATTTATTTATATAAAATTAAAAAGCTTACATCAGTACACTTAGAACTATGTTCTTTTATAGTACAAAATCATTTAAAAAAAAAAAATTTAATTAGATTTAATTAGACTCTTGAGAGAAACCTAATGAAATAAGTCTATTGGCGTTAAATCACAAGAAATTACGCGACCAGCTCACTTCGTGAGCAAACACTCTATTATTTCGCGAACTATATGGGGTGTAGCACCATCTTTTTGGAAGTAGAGCTCGTTTGTGACCGTAAACTCCATCCCCAACCACAAAAAAAAATTGCTTATATGCCTCCTTATAAGTTGCTAATAAGTTGTTTTCTTAAAATGGGTCAGAAAATAACTTCGTCAGAAAAAAGGCTCCCAGAACTTACGCCCGATGAACTTACGCCCGAAAAAAGAAATGGCAAAAAAGCGCAATTTTCCATACCATCGAATTTTGGAAAAAACGCCCGAATTTGAAATGGCAATTGAGCCCGAAAGAAGGAAATTACGCCCGAATGGTTTGGAAATTAAGCCTGAAAAAATGGAAATTACGCCCGAGATTTTCAGCAGTGTTTCGGGCTTTATTTCCAAATTCTTCGGGCGCAATTTCCGCCATCTAGATTCAATGTAAGACTATCAAAATATAAAAGAACAGATTTGAGCAGTAAATTCATGTTTCTCTGTGAAAATATCTACAAAGATTTCCTTAATTCTATTTTTTTTATGTTATTTCATGAACAAGGATTTCATGGACATTATGTCCGAATAAGGTCCAAATTGTATTTTTTTTTTTTATGATAAAATAATTTGCTCTTATACGGAATGTTGTGTTTTTACCTTCCGTACAAGGGCAAACCATTTCATCCCAAGGAGTTTGAACTTTCCTGAACTTTTTGGGAATAAACACAAATTCGAGCGTTTTTTTCCTTATTTTAGTTTGGGAAAAATGCCCGATTTTTTTTTCGGGCCTAATTTTCCATATTTTTTTTTGGGTCTTTCTTCCATTTCAAATATTTGGAAAAAAGATCCGACATTTTTTGGCACAAACACCCAAAAACATGACAAAATCACCCGGAACTTTGGGTATTTTTTCCTAGGAATTAATGCTCGATTTTGTATGGAGAATTTCGGACTTTTTTACCATTTTTTTTTTCGGGCATAAGTTCATCGGGCGTAAATTCCGGGAGCCAGAAAACATGCTTTTTTGCAAACATCACCGTTTGCAAAAATCAAACTTACCGTTACTCGAAAAGTTATAAATCTCAGATATGAGTTCGACCGAAGAAGATTTAGTGTCGCAATAAGCTTTTGTTGCTCATAGCGATATACAGGGAGATAACAAAAATCAAGCACTCTATGCTTGAATCAAGCAAATAGGCTATCAGTTTACACTCAAGTGTAAATTTCTTAATTCAAGCATTATTTTGCTAGAATTGAGAAAATTTAAAACACATGATATTAAGAAAAAAGTGTTTAATTCAAGAAACATTTGCTTAAAAGTCAAAAATATTTTTTCTATACGAGTATTTAAGACTAATATTTGCTTGAAGTAAGAAAAATTTGCTTGATTGAAGTAAAAATTTGTTGAAGACAAGAATAATTTGCTTGATTTAAGAAATTGATTTTCCTTGGATTGAGAACAATTTACTTGATTCAAGTCAACAATTTTCTTAATATGTACTTGAATGGTTTGCTTGATATTAGAAACGTAATTTTCTTATTATAATCAAGCAAATTTTTCTCACTTCAATTTATATTGGCATGCTTATAATTCACAACATGTTTACATGAGTACATGTTTTAGATGGTGCGGTTTGACAAACTATGGCTTGGTTCGAAGGTGCAGTGCCTTATCTGTTACTTTACTTGGACTCACATGTTTCCAAGTTACAGCGCAAAAACAACATTTTTTTGATATTAAATGAAAATTTTCCAAATAAATCAGATTTTAATTTACTTTTTTAAAATTTGTTAATTAATTAAATTAATTTGTTTTTATTATTAGATAATGCTAGTTAGAACCTCTAAAAAGAATAGAGGATAGCAGAAGTTTTCAAAATTGTTTTATTGTCTTCTTTTTTTTTTTTTTTGAATTACGATCTTTTTTGTGAAATCTATGTAAAAGATGCTCTCATGCAATCAATAAATGCTTGGAATGAAGTTTCTTAAATAATTGTAAAAATAAAGAAAATTAGGAAATTGTTAAAATTGAGCTGGAGTTACATATATTTGCTGTAAGAAAAATAAATCACAACAAGAAGAAACCTATATCCCTTTCAGACCCGACGCTTATCTACTGAAAATTTTTTATGATTTTTGGAATGTATGGTCGTTATATGGTATGAAAATATTCTCAATGTTTAGGTTTCACAATTTACATATACTTCAAGGATTTTCAGGACACGCACAATTTTGATGCACTCGTTTAAAACTTTATCTGAAACCCATTTTTTTGGCAACAAATGATTTAAATTTATTTGAAACATCAAAATTTATTATTTTTTTAGTTCAAATGCGTTAACTTCACTAGTTTTACACAATATAAATCCTAATTATGAAATTCGGCAAAATAAGATAAAAACCACGTCTACTTTCCATACAAAATGACGTCATCTAAATAGTAAAACATTCATAAATTCCTCAAAAATAATTCAAATATAAATAATTTTAATAATAAAAATGCATTCTGAACTTAGAATTCGGAGAAGTTGGAAGTAAACCACGCCTATCATTGATACAAAGTGACGTCATCAATATAATAAAAATTTCAAAAGTTCGGCCCAGTCGTGATTTAAGTGACTATTATCACGATTTATGTAATAAAAATGATTCGCGCAAAAACGCGCAACTTTTTATTGCTGAATATGGACGCTTAGATATTCAAGTTTAATAGTTTTCCTTTCAACTTGATGTTACGGTATTCATATTTAGAACTCCACATATATTTCGAAAATAGCGCAAATTTTGACATATTATACAAAATTTTTTTGAAAATTCTTCTACTCAATTATTTGTAACCATTCTTTTTTTAAAATCACGCTTAGATACCTGAAGGTTCCATTAAAAAAATATCGTTTTTGAAGTACAAGAAAAAAATATAAAGTTTTGTACTATGCAAAATGTCAATTTACGAAAAAACAAAAAATTTAAACTTTGCAGCAGAAAAAGTAAACAACATATAACATTAAAATTTTCAGTAGTGGTGTACAATTTTGTGCTTTTTAATCGAGTAGTAAAAATTTTCAAAAAAACATATATACATTTTGAAATTAATGTCCACTTTTTTCGATTGCAATCCTCTGTGCGACGCATCAGCAGTCTTTTGAGATTTCTGCAGTCCACTTACTTAAGAAGCTACTAAAGACAACATCCGAAAAAACCAATACGGAATTATAAGTGTATTTTGCAACGCTGTAGAGATTTGTTTACTTTTATGTAAAATTTCAAAAACTGATTACCTTGACTTTCAACAGATTTGTTGTTGCATGCAATAGTTCATACTTCCACTATATCCTCTCGGTTTTATTGTATTGCATGAACTGTAGGGTCCAGAATATGAACTGGTATTAAACCTAGTTAGCGTAAAGAAAATTGTTGGAGAATCTCAGAATTATATGTTGCATATTATTTCTACAATTTTTTTTAGTGGGGCTCAAGCAAATTTTTTTGTAATTTATATAATTTTCAGCATTTTTATAAATTACTTTGTTTCTACAAAAAAATTCTTGCATACAGCATAATTTTATAACTTCGTTTTCATGTAACATTTTGATACTTACACTTAAAATGTTAATAAATGTAAATATTCAAATGTATACAAGAAAATGACGTCATAAAATTATGCTTTATAAGTCGCAAAATATTCCATTTCTGTAAATATCAAATTTTACTGTCTGCCAGCTTCAATGACCTTCATTGCACCGCAGTTCTTCATTACTTCATCAGTCATCTTCATGACTTCATAAAGACAGCCACTAAGTTTTATACCATAAACTTACAGACTCTAACTTGACTTAAAATGAAAGAGTATCTTTTTTACACAGTCAACCGCAAACATGTAGCCTGCAGCTTGGACTAAATTGCAACCATCGTGGTTCGAAAAAAAAAAATACAAGCCAACGTCAGACGCTGGGTTGGTGACCTGCCAAAAAAAAAAGAGTTCAAAGTAGGAATCACTTAACCCCCTGGCAGCAACACAAAGCATGTCATCAATACTTGCAGTCATAAACTGTAAAACGGCAGATAGTCGGGCGGCAAAACTGGGTGCAAAAAATTTTATGATGTGATAAGAGACAGTAAGAAGGCGGCTAAAAATTGGCAAGCAAAAACGACAGAATAAAAATGTTTCTTTCTGCGAAAGTGCAATAAAAATAATGCATAGCTTTTTGTGGCACAGTTAAAGTAGAAATGATGGTCCGAAGGACATGCCAGCTGACGGCGGCCATATTAAATTTCAAGTGCATTCAATTACTTGGCAAGCCAATAGTAGAATAAGCAAAAACAACAAAAAAAAAACCCTGCTTCACTGCTTTTATGCCAGTCTACTTATATTTAAACTTCTAAGCAAAGAAAGTGTAGCACTTTTTACACTTTGCCCTCTTTTTAACCCGCAGTTTAATTACTTTCTGCTGCATCGAACAATTAATTTTTTACATTTCATTGCAATTCACAAAGTAAATCGAAGTGGAGAAAAAAAAGAAACCAAAGACAACAAGCAGCTTAATTAAAAGTATATAAAAGAAAACGATATTCAATGTAGCTGACTAGAAGTAGAGAAGGTAGAGAAGAAGAAGTAGTGTAAGGTCCTGCCAGCAATCCTTTTGTTAATTATATGCTTGATGGTTAAATATGTACGCAAGCTTAGCGAAACCACTTTGCTATGAGCCATGAGCTCTCAAAATTATGCAATAAAAAATGGGTCGATGAGAAAAAAACTGAACAAAAATAGAAACGGACAACAACAATAACAACAACACATTGTGCCATAGCACAATGGCAACAAAACTATTTGACGATTAAAATTCCGAAATAAGAAAAAGCAAAAAGCAGGAAGCAAACAAAAAACAAAAAAACAAAAAAATAAAAAAACATAAAAAAAGCACTGTACCTAAAGCACAGGAAGCAGAATTTAAGTTCAACAACTAAAAAGCAGATCGTGTTAAAGCGGATGTAATAGATGACAGTCGAAAGGAAGAATGCAGGACATAGCATAAAGTATATTTAAACTTGTGAAATATTTAAATGACTGGAGTGAGAAGGATTTAGGAAATAAAAAAAAGACTAGAATATAGGGAGTTTTTTTTTTTAGTTTGTAAGGAAAAAACTTGGGGCTTAGATAAAAGCTATAAAAATGAGATTAAAGACATTTCGGTTATGGCGTGGACTAGACAAAAAGCAGAGGCATTAAGAGATAAACAAATTTGTGTTATCTGTGCAGAGATTATTCAGTTTTTGCTTTATTGTGTGCTTCTACTCAAAAAAGAGACTTACATATTACTACGAGGGTTGCTATTTATATTTCTGGCTAAATAATGAAAAAACAAATGTTTTTGGTTAAAATTGATTTTAAAAAATATTCTGAACGTAGATCAATATACGTTTACATATTTCTTTCATATATATAAATACTGGTTGAAATGACTGAATCAATGATATATTTAACTCATTTAATTAGAGAAATTTAAACTTTATTCTGAAAACAAATCCTCACAACTATTCATTTCAATAAAAACAATAAAGTAAGCTAAGTCGAAAATGTCATTACTTTGATTGACAGCAAAACTGATTTAATTTTCAAGTCAAATGGTCAATTTCCCATTCTATTTGAACTCAATCAATTTGTTTCCTATGAATTTTAACCATGCATATGTTGGTACTCATCAATGACTTAACCGGTGCTAAATTCTTTTGACCTAACTCCCCCATACATACACACATACACGCACACAAATGCCATCTTTACATCCTTACTTTAGCCACTTGGTGTGCAAAACTATGAGAGAAGCACGTACACACACACATTCACACACATTGTTGTCATCTCCTCACCACCCTTCATTGAAAGTTTCTTCAAAACTAAACAAACCTGTGCTGCTATGTCTATATGAGCATATCTAGGAATTTCTCTATGTCTTGCTGGTTGTTCAAATTCTCTACACTGCCAGAATCAGTCGAGCATTATTTCTCAGAACAAGGAATTGAGCCTCTCTAAATTTGTTCGTCGTTTCAATAAAACTGTTTTATTATTGCTTGATGTATTTTTTCATTGAAATATTTAAAATATTTATTTTTATTGACATGACCCAGTGTTGACCTAGTTTGTGTTGACATTTGCAATGTGATTGAATTTTTTGTTTTTTTTTTTTGTTTTGTTTTTTTTAGTGTATGTCAATCAAAACTTATGCAAAAGCAAATTCAAACAGTAACTTAAGCTGCCCTTTACTCATACTGTTGTTGTGACCCAAGCTAAACTTTGCCTAGTCAATGATTTACATCCAGTCATTGTTGACTTTTATTGAAAAATAAATGAATATATACAAACATATGTTGGAACATACAGATTTACATACATGTTAGTCAAAATTTTCGAGCAACTCATGTCATGGAGATTTACTAAATAACGTTGCTCTTGCTTCATGTATGTTTATTTTAGAAAATTTTGCGAGTTTGATCGAAATATTAAAATGTGAATTTTTATCTCATTGCTCGATTATATTTATGATTCTTATGCAAGCATGCATGCGTGTTATTTATGCTACCATGATTTTGCAAAACACACCTTCTAAAATATTATAAATTTTTTAGAGAAAATTCAACAAATTTTTAGCTTATCATTTAACTTCATAATCTTTTCAAAATATTTGTAATGCTTATGAATACCCATTATTAGGCGTTAGTGTAAAGCAATCTCAGAAATGTTAATATGATTCAAATTATAAATAACGCTGCCTGTCGGTTATGCACATTTATCGAAGCATGCTTTTAGGCAGTTTCGTTCAAACTGAGTGTTCTTTATTATCGTATCTTAGTTAGCAGATAATACATGCGTTGGCGGAAAGTTCGCAATTAAGCTTCCAAATCTTACTGACGCCTTTATTTTTTCCTACTTTTTAAAATCTAAGAAAAAATACTAAGATTCAATCAAATTTAAGAGTAGTGTAGTCCTTTTCAGTGTAGTGACGAAACTACCAAATCAAGTGGAGTTGCTTTTTCAAACTTTTCCTTGGTATGCTTTTTATTTTTCCCAAAAAAAGGGTTGCCAAATTTTTTTATTTCTAAAGCATTCCAAAATCTAGGAATCCATCAAATTAACGTTGTTTTCAGTTTGTTGCGACAGAAGTGAAAATTATACCAATTTGAAGGCTCTTGTCCAAGCTCCTCATCGGTGCCCTTTTGAGGAGTCCCAAGTCCCAAACAAAAAGTTACTACATTTTTTATTTACTGCGTAACATTTAAAAATCCAAGAATTCATTAAATTAATATTTCTTTCAGTGTCCCTTAAAGAAATTACGTTACAGTGCTTCTAATCGAACAGCCAACCTAATAATACCAAAAATTAACACTTTGCATTCAAAACGTCTATTTTTTTTTTGTCAACGCCATTGAACTATGAAATTCATAAACCTGTGGCATAAAATCCAATTCGAATAACTTTAAGCTTCCCTTTCACTGTTAGAAAATTTCACTGCAACTTATTGGACCTACTAATAAATTTCAAAATAAATATAAAATATGACTATGAAATGTGAAATATGAAATATGAAATCTGAAATATGAAATATGAAATATGAAATATGAAATATGAAATATGAAATACAAAATACGAAATATGAAATATGAAAAATGAAATATGAAATGTGAAATATGAAATATGAAATATGAATTATGATATATGAAAAGTGGAATATGAAATATGAAATATGATATATGAAAAGTGGAATATGAAATATGAAATATGAAATAAGAAATATGAAATATGAAATATGAAATATGAAATATGAAATATGAAATATGAAATATGAAATATGAAATATGAAATGTGGAATATGAAATATGAAATAAGATATATGAAACATGAAATATGAAATATGAAATGTGGAATAAGATATATGAAATATGAAATATGAAATGTGGAATATGAAATATGAAATATGATTATGAAATATGAAATATGAAATATGATATATGAAAAGTGGAATATGAAATATGAAATAAGAAATATGAAATATGAAATGTGGAATATGAAATATGAAATAAGATATATGAAATATGAAATGTGGAATATGAAGTGTGAAATAAGAAAAATGAAATATGAAATATGAAATATGAAATAAGATATATGAAATATGAAATATGATATATGAAATATGAAATATGAAATATGATATATGAAATATGAAATACGAAATACGAAATACGAAATATGAAATATGAAATATGAAATATGAAATATGAAATATGAAATATGAAATATGAAATATGAAATATGAAATATGAAATATGAAATATGAAATATGAAATATGAAATATGAAATATGAAATATGAAATATGAAATATGAAATATGAAATATTAAATATAAAATATGAAATAATTAGTGGAAAGCTGAAAATCCTCTTAAGCACTTCACCACACCCACTTTATAGTTTTACTTTTCAGTTGTTCTTAAATGACACACAACTTTCTGAGGAAACAATCCATCACGAATCTTTTTTGAGCTAATTTAACGAGTCTATTAACTTTTAAAGGAACATTTTTTTAAATATTCAGAGCGAGAATTTATCTTTACATAAATTTATTGATTTAGCAGTAGGACCCATAAACCTAACTTTTTTCTAAAACATAAGTTTTTCTTTCTGTCTTATTTAAATTTAAATGTGTAAAAGATTTTGTTCCATTTTGTATCTACAGACTCCTGTTTTCAAGCACCATTTAAACATCTTAAGCACTCCTTAAACAGTTTTTTAAATAGTTTCACCAGTAAATTCATCTTAATGAATGAGATTCAACCCAGCGTATAAATTTGGACCAGTCAAAAAATAAAATTATTTCAAGCACGCAAGCTGCAAACTTAATTTACGATACACCCAGTAGGAAATTAACATTAACATAAATTAACAGTCATTAGCCACGACTAAGAATTAAGGCAGTCAACTAAATGGTACTTAAGGCAAAATGCCAGAAGTTTATCTCTGACTAAGATCCGCAACTGGCATAAATAACGAAGTCAGCCCACTATTAAGTAAAGCATTAAAAACGCCCATCCATCCAAATCAGCTTCTCAATCAAAGTTCTGCCAAGCAGACACATAGACACATGCAGACAATCCTTTAGTGTCGGATGAGTTTTTGTTTTTTTTTTTTTTTTTGCTATTAGTTTCAATTTTTATTTCCTGTGGTGGAGCAGCAATTAATCATATTTCACAGCCAGCGGAAACTGAAGGAAGCGTTCGAGGCGGATGGGGTTGGTTTTGAGCGTTGTAAATTTGTTACATTCGCACAATTATTGAGCGCCAAGAGTTTCTTGAGTACTTTTAACGAGTTTCGGGTTATTGGGGATGTGGTGGTGGAAATGGTTGTGATATTGATGTGTGTGTGTAAATAAACGTGGTTGCTTTAAGGGGCAAATTGTGTAGAATAATAATAAATTAAGACTGCGCATAGTTTTTTATAAACATTAATTAAAAAAGTTGGGTTGGAATTTTTAATCTTCATTCAATTTCTCAAAAAGGTACCTCATATATACATATTGATTAATCAAATTCTTCAACTTAACAAATCTGTCTTTTGAGCTGAAATAAATTCTTAATTATGATACTGGGGCTGTGTTTTCTATTGTGTTTTCTCTTCTTATTTTTCTATTGCTCACTATGAACGAAACACCTCTATTAACACCCATGTCGCAAACATGCACTTTTTTCAATACTCAAGCAATGCCCCATTTAGCCCCCATTAACTATACTTGGCTGTTTTGTACTCATAGCAGGTGTCAAATATTTGATTAAATGTCCTTTGATAATTGCGAGCTTAACACGTTGCTTTATGTTGGCCTCTTTCATGTTCATTATTGTTTACATACTCCACTTAAATATCAACAATAACAACCAGTTATAATAACAGCAACAACAAACAAGCATGTTATAAATATAAACTCTGACATTTTTTTTTTATTCAACATCGCTGCTTCGGCGGAAAACATTGAGTGACAAACAATTTGGTGATTATTAACTATAGTGCTTTAATGTCAACATGGGTGTCATAAAAATGTCTGCAGCAGCAACAACAACGAGTAACATGATATATATATTTCTTTATATATATATGTGTTAAATTTAATGGATTGAATGTTATCTTATAAAAATAAGTGAAGCATTTTATGAACTTGCGCGTTCAATTTGAAAAATTTTTATAATAAATAACACCATTCCACTGAGCTGGAGTTTAAAAAGCATTGCATACTTTTAGGTGGAATAGTATAATGCGCGATATAATGCGTTAGGTTTATAATGCTCATAAAGTTGTATTCATTTATAACTGTTTTGTAATTGGGATATGATAATGAGAATATTTTTTAAAATTTTAAATGAAATTTTTTAAATTTTTTCCTCAAACCACCTTTATGAAAACAGCATCGAGGACTATTTTTTGTTGTTGTGCATGCGTTTTCTGGAGAAATCATCAACCAAATTTCGAAGTACTTTTTCCACTCCGATTGAGTTTGCTTCAAAAGAAAAGTTTAGAATGGAACCACCGCTTTTTCGCACCAGGATCGTGTGATTTAACGCTTTTAGACTATTTTTTGTGGGTCCATGTTAAGACTCGTTTCTATAGGGACAAGCCCGCACTGGAAGCCAATATTGAAGAATTTATTCGTGAGATACCGGCCGATATGTTGGAAAGAGTATGTCATAATTGAACCCAGCGTATAAACCATTTGAGTCGTAACCGCGGTCAACATTTACATGAAATCATCTTTAAACATTGAATTATATAGATCCTTCTATCGACTCAAATAAAGATTTCAGAGATTTCTCTAAATTTTATGTTATTTTTTTTAAATCAAATCCGAAAGCTCTTAAAAAATCACTCTTTAATATATGTATAAATCCATGATTCGTATATCTTTCCCTACTAAATTTCTAAAATTATAAACTCATAAAGAAGGAGTAATTCTTGGTGGAAAGAACATTTCATAGATTTGATCGCAAAATATAAAATTGCTTGTGGATGGAATCTTACCACTTTTTTGCGATGCTCTACATTAAACTTATCTAAATATACATTTGAAAGACGTTTACACGTCGAAAAATTTTGTATTTATATATTGAATACGGAAATTTCTGCTTTAAACGTAAGTTTTACAGGCAAACATTTTAAACAATTCTTTCATTACCCTTTAATTCCAAACAATCGAACATTTGAACTTAAACTAATAAACTATTTAAGAAAGTCCTTAGATTTAAAATAAACTATTTCAATTCTACAATAATTTTATTAGACATATTTTTCATTAGCCAATCGATTCTAAATTGGATTAAAACTGTGCATATCTGCCACACAAAGTGACATACACAAAAACATATTTATTATTATTATAAAGGGTTTTCCAATAAGAGGTGTTATTGTGAATCGCCCGCTATTGTGAATCGCTCACTTTTAAAGCGCTTATTCTTTGACATTTGACAAGTAGAAACTACGCCATTACTAAAAATAGAACGATACACGCTTCAACAACGCATTGAAATTATTAAAATTCACTACAAAAATTCCATCGAAAAATCATCTTGACTGACGAGGCCCATTTCTACCTCGGTGGTTACGTCAACAAGCAAAATTGTCGCATCTGGGGCTCGGAAAACCCAAGAGTTATTGTTGAGAAGCCTCTCCATCCTCAACGTGTGACTGTTTGGTGCAGTTTATGGTCCGGCGGGGTCATTGGACCTTACTTGTTCGAAAATGAGGTTGGATCAGCAGTTACGGTGAATGGATTGCGCTATCGAGAGATGATTAATGATTTTTTATAGTCGGAGTTGGATGGTATTGATCTGGACAACGTTTACTTTCAACAAGACGGCGCTACGTGCCACACAAGGAACGAAACCATTGATCTTTTACGGGAAAAGTTTCCGGACCGTTTTATCTCTCGAAGAGGTGATCTCAATTGGGCACCGAGATCTTGTGATTTAACACCTTGCGACTTCTTCCTTTGGGGCCACGTGAAATATAAGGTCTACGCCAACAGCCCAGCATCGATTGAAGACCTCAAAGATGGAATTCGTGAGTCTATCGAGGACATAGGGCAGCCACTTTGTGATTTGGTTATGGAAAATTTCATGAAAAGGGTATTGTCCTGTAAGCGTGGTCGTGGTGGCCATTTGGCTGATGTTGTTTTTCATTATTAACGGTATACCTTCTTCTTTATTATGAAATAAACATCCGATCATTTATCTCAAAAAATGGTATTTTTCTTTAAATAGCAAAATAGCACCTCTTGTTGGAAAACCCTGTTTAAATCTGCTTCCTTAGTTGGAAGTTAGGCCAAATCGCATGAGAGCCTCACTCTTCCATACAATATGAGTTATGAAAATTATAAAACATACATAATTTCCATACAAACAGAGTTATTGACTTGAGGTCTTGTAACTCAACTGTTATAAAATGTCCTATTAGATGCGTAGGATAACTCCTTCGAATAAGCATTTTATAGTTTGATAAGGACTCCGAAAATACGAGTGCTTGGAAATGGGTGTGGGGTTATATTAACTTCGTCTTTCAAAACTAAATCAACATATTTCTTGATTAGTTTTGTATCAACTTAATGAGTAAAATTGTAAAAATTTCACATTAGTTTTAAAACCAAGAATAAGAGATGTTATCTAGAATATTTTGGAGTAGTTTATAACTACAAAGATTAACCTTATTTTATATGAATCTCATTTAAAACACAATCGAGTTATTATAGATACATTACCTTACTAAATAACCACTTAAATAGTTGAAAGTAAAATATCAGAGTATCTTCCCAGCAAACCATATCTCGATAGAAAAATTTTACGATAGTCTAACGAGATCGTTACGATATCTTAACACACAAATACGCGATATCGTCCCGATAGTACAGTTAACAATAGCATTTCGATATCATAACATTACAAATTTCTAGATATCATTACGATATTATAATAGCGATTGCATTGGGATATAGTAACGATATCTAAATTAAATAAGTACTCGATATCATCACAATAGTAGAAACACGATAGCACTGTGATATCGCAACAATATCTAGATTCCAAAAATGCTCGATATAATTTCGTTGGTACCGATATTTAGATGAAATAAACGTCCCTAGCACTTTCCTATTTACGTACGTTTATATTTTATGATGAGTTACCAAGAGAAGGGTTGTTGTGAATCTAGAACATACCTACTGTAAGCATATATGACAAATGTCAATTAAATTTACTTTTTTTAGTTTTAGTTCCGTTATTCTTTTTTTTTAAATGAAAGTTTGTTATATAAAAAATTTGTTTACTCTTTATTTTTATTTTGTACTTTTTAGTCTTAAAGGTTTGTTTAATACGACCAAAACCGCCTAAAACAACATTTTTACTAACTTGTGGGTGGTGATATTTTCCTAAATAACCTCGTACTTGAAAGAAATGTGCTGGAAAAATTTTAGTTCAATCGACCCAGTAGTTTTGAAGATATAGCATTTTTATTGATTGTGGGCGTTTAAATGGCGTGTGGCCAAAATTTTTCCTAAGGCTCATCTTATACTTGAAGAAAATTTGCTGGCAAAATTTCAGCTGAATCGGCCTTGTAGTTTCGGTGATTTTGCATTTTTATTAGTTTGTGGGCGATAAAAGGGGACGTCGCAGAAAATTTAATTTTAATATTGCATAAAAACTTATAAAAAGCAAGTTATAAAATTAAAAGGTATAATTCGAAGCGCATCAACCTATCCCTATTTTTTCTTATATTAATTAAAGTTTTTTGTTGTTATTACGGGAAACAATCTTTCAAATCAATTGTTTTGATTTATCGATTATTTCGATATTTTAAATTTGCTTGTTGCCATCCATAGTTACCATCACTATATAAATATATTTATAAATATATAAATACAACTATAGTTTTGCGTTGTAGTGTTTATTAACATATAAAATACTTGAATTTATTTTACCTTTTATTTATGTTTTGAATTTTAAAAATGTTATTTAAAAAAAAAGACAAAAATTTATACTTCAAAAATTTTCATTTTTAAAAATCATTGAAAAAAAATTTGTTCACAAAAAAGTCATTTAATAAAATTTACAAAATAAATTAAATAAAATAAATAAAAGTTATCAGTGCACCAAATTGTTTCAGAAATTGATGAAATAGAAGTTAATTGTGGTTTTTGCTATCAAGTAAGTGCTTTGCTTTACATTTAAAATTTATATTTACATGCCTTCTTTCGATATCATAACAATATCGTTTCGTGAAGCTTTAACGACAGAAGTTGCCGCCTTTACGATATCATCTCAATATCGAAACGACATTGAAATTTCGATATCGTTTCGATATCGCAATTAATATGTTCTCGATATCGTTTACGATATGTCAGTTTTTATCGAAAACATGACTTTTTCGACATCATAACGATATTGTCTCGTGTATCGTTCTCGATAGAAATTATCAGCTTTGCGATATCATTTCGATATCTGAACGATATCGTTTGGTTTGCTGGGTTTGTAGACTTTCATATTCAAATTAACTGTTATTGAAAAGTTTACTTACTTCAAACATAAGCCGCTAAGCTTATATCGCTCAATTAAAGCAGATTACTTCGTATCAGCTGTTTACATAGAATAAAGCTTCATTTAAAGCCTTTTTATGCGCAATTTAACTTAACGAAGCTTAACGTTGTTGCCTTAACGTGTTAATGGCAATGATTTTTGTGCTTAAAAGTTCATGAACTCTGATTGAACTCTCGTTTGAAATTTTGGTTGATGTTAGAAGAGGGTTCAAAATTTACACAAAAATTAAAGGATAACTGAAACTCTCTTGCATTAGAAACAATTTTTACTCCATCGCTTTCCGAAAAACTTAAAGCTTTTTGAGAAGCAATAATAATAAGGCTTTTTTGCGCAAATATGCTAAAAATCAATGGAAAATTTTAAAATAATTTTTAAAAAACAATGAACAATGGTACCACATGCATTAAATAATAAGTACCGCCGCCTTAGCTATAGCAAGACAATGGCCAACATTAGCTAAGCAAATAAAATACGCTACAATGAGCATGAAATACTTTCGCCAACTGACTTATTCACACTTTGATTTATGAAAATTATTAGTAATTATTTAATAATTATGCGCTACACACACATTGTTTAAAATGTTTCGTTGATTTCACGCAGGTTAAACATGGTTGAGAAAAGTTAATAAAAAAAAACAAAATAACAATACAATTAAATACAAACAGTTAACAGATGAATTGAAAAGAAATCGAGTATAGTTTACAAGATAATGAGTAGCGTTGTAACGAAAGTGAAGCATAGTTGATAAATAGAACTTGCAAATTTACGGATGTCATACAATTTTTCAAAGCAATCTATACAAGAGAAAGACATAACCGAAATCGAAAACTAGGCTAAATACCTTTTAAGTATCTTTCGTATAACAGATAATTCTTTAAAGACATATCTGTATTTTGTTTTTGTTAAAATGTTTGAGACATTTTCATTTAGAGGTCAGAGAAAGAAAAATGAGAGTTGAAAAGTAGAATTGGTTGTAAATAAATGAAAGTTCAATATATGTGTTTGAGAAGAGACAAAATCAAAACAGAACAAAACAAACCGATTAAATAGAATTAACTCAGTTTTTATGAAAGTTTTTTTGAATCGATAGCTTTGAAAGTAGTAAAGTTCACGAGCAAAAGAAATGTGAGAGGTCAGGAATGAAATTTTTCAAATAACTCATAAAAGCAAACCCAATTCTAGGAAAGGAGCTTTTTAGATAATTATTTGCTCTCTTAAGGAGTTAAAAATTGTTTTATAACGCAATGAGCATTGAATGCATTGTCTTATCAGCAGTAAAGAGACAATAAAAGTAGCTTTTGATTCAAGCCTAGAGTCTGATGCATTCCTTTCTTTTTTTTAACCAAATAAAATTTAGGTCAAAATTTTTAGAAATTCCCAAGATATGCAACAACTTTTGCGACTAAAAATCAGAGAATATTCGCAAAATTAAATACTTAAATAACAGCTTATAAGAAATGTAGATCCTCTTCGAGCTCAGGGCAGCTAATTTGAACATTTAGCAAATTACAGTTTGAGCTACCAATATCTATTATTGTTGTTCACCTTGTTGTTGTTGGTCTAACATTGTCTCCCATGCTTTTTTCATTTTTATTTTTAACTATATTGCTATTCATGCCTTTTACTGTGAAGCTCAGTGAAGCTTGTTAACTGCAACTTAGTGAGTTTGTTAAACGCTACAAATTGTTGTTGAATGCTGCAGGCTATAATTTGATGAGCACTGAAGCAAGCTGCAGTTAACAATAGTCAGTAAAAAAATAAGCAGCAGTTAGCCGAAGTCAAATAGCAGAACAAGTGAAATGATTGGATTCAAAGGGAACGGCAATTGAGAGTGGGCACAATAAATAGCTTAAAACGCTAGAGAAAAAAAAAAAAACAAAAAATTAATGGCACTTTAATGCTGTTCCGCAAATCAATTGCTGCTCATAAGAACAAAAACATTTTAAATAAATCTTATGTCCGACAAAAGCCATAATAATACATATATAAAAGGTACTCTCTTTAAAGCTTTTGAGAGCTTTCGTAAATAAACTCAATTACTCATTAAAAGCAGCTTTATCATACGTTCGTGAGCTTTTTCTCACCATCTCACTCAAACTCAAACTTAGCCTTGGCATTGGCGAAAGGCCACTCAACAGCTGATGGCTACAACAGCTGCCGGTTGCAGCGACAACAACTCAGTTCGTTTCGAGACACGCAGTCGCAAGGTTGTGTGCGCGTCACAAAAAAAGAAAACAAAAAAAAAAAATAAAACCATCCTAAAAAGCCGACTCAAGAAAAACAAGTTCGTTGCTTAAGTCTTTTGTTTGAAGTGTGAAAAATTGTGTTGCTCACAGGCAGCGCAGTTTGTTTTTCGGTTTTTCTTTCATAATCGTTCGGGGCATAGTTTTTCAAGGCATAACAAAACGAAAAATACAGGAAAAAATTCAAATTTTCATACTTACTTAAAAAAAAACCATGTGTTTTCGAGCCAAATTTAAAGAAATTCTACAAAACTGCTCAAAAACTTCAAGCCTAAGCATTATAGTTTGTCTCGCTTTGCTGCAACTTATGCTGCAGCAGCAACAACATGTGTTGGCCAGCAGCGTAGCAAAAGGATTAACGCGTACGCGTTCGTCAAGAATTGCCAGCATTCATGAGCTGCAAGCAGTGGCCGAAAGTCTGCCAGCACATGCATTTAAGGCAAAGGATAAAAGCAAGTCTGCAGCAAAATTGGCAGCCGGCAAGTATGGTAAGTAAGCAACCCAAACAAAAAAAAAAAAAAATTTTGCTAAAGTTCTAGCCAAGCAAGCAGCTGCAGCTTTTTTTACTCTAACTGCAGCATGTCACGATATTGATAGGCTCGCCAACAATGCAGCCGCAAAGTCAAAAGCTGCTAACTAGAAAAAAAAAATCAAGCAACAAAAGAAATCAAAAAACAAAAAACCAAAAACAATTACAACCAAGTTCCTTTTGCCTTTTTCGCTGCTTCTGCCTGCTCTACGAATGTATCTACGAACCCAAGTTCTCCATTTAAGGTTTTGTTAAATAGTCACCGTGGATTTGGTTATAAAAGCGTCTCTACAAAAAACTTAAAACTTATTTATACAGCAGCCTTAATACATGTGTTTTTATTGTTTGTTGTCTTTTTTTTTTAAGCATGGCAATTAATAACATTGATGAGCATTTAAAAGTTAACCTAATGAGCACCTTATGCAGTAGCGTGTGATTAATTGATTTTCTTCTATAGATGTTGTGGTTTTTAAGGTAATTAACTGTTGTGGGTTTATTTTTCCAATAGTTTTTCTTTTTTTGAGCTCTAAGTATGCAGGCGCTTTTTCTCATTTTTTATGAGAAAAGATTGATGTCTACTAATTTTTACGATTTACATGAAAATTTGTTGCTGTTTTCAGATGAAAGAATAAATTTTAATGAGTAGCTCTTCGTTATACGAAGTGCAAGAATTAGTAATTAATGCCAAACAAAGAGGCGATAAGGGTCAGCTGAAGGTATACAAATCAATCATCAACAAATTAGCTTATTTTATGTTCTTTGAAAATTTATGGAACTCCTCGATTTGAAATTCAATTTTGAGAATTTTAAGACATAAAATTTTAATTGTTCACAAAAAATTTTGTTTTTATACGATCTTAACAAGCATCATCATTAATTTGAGGTTTAGTTCAGTAAATTTTCGTTCATTTAAATGATATCCGAGCAACTGTTTGATAAAGTAAATATGATTTCCATGATGACCTAAAGTGGGAACCAACAAGAGGTGTAGGGTTGCAAAGGCTTATTTTATGAATACAGTAAGGTAAAAAATACCACAACTATCCCCACATGCTTAAATCTCAAACACTGAATATATTTGATACGAACAAAACTCGGTAACAATCCCAAATTCTGTCAACTATTTCAATACTCCATTTTGGATTTCTATATAAATAATAATAATAATATTAATAATAATAATAATAATAATAATAATAATAATAATAATAACGTTTTTTTTAAAATTCAATTTTTTAATTCAAATATAAAGTTTACAATTTTATAAAATGTTATAAGAAAATGTTATAAAAATTAACAAATAAAAATATGGCCTTGGTTTGAAACCATCCGCCAGATGCCAACTTGTTTTATCTCTTTTTTTACTATATTGTTTCATTATATATGTATATAAGAAGTTTTATAATAAGATACATTTGCTATTTGAGTTATTACATAGATTTTTACTGAAGTACAAGAATGGACGTTTAGTTTTGAAGGCAATCTATTTAATGTTGGGTTAAAAAAAAAAACTGATATACTTCAATAAACTCTTTTCGGTATTTCAAAGCTTCAATGCAATAATGGGCTTGATTTTTCCAATTTTTTCGATTAAGGATACTAATAGACTCTTCTTCGCTTAGTGTCGATTTTTGAAAGAATACAAGTCTAAGTTTTTTAAGCATAGGACATAGATAAAAAATGGTAAGATGTTTCTTGTTCTTGCAGGTTGCACAATGAGCAAAACGTTCTACGATCATTGAAATATGGTCTGTAATTTAAGTCAAAAAGTTCGCCCCTCACACGAAAAATATTGGAAATTTCAGAGATCATTAGCTCTTCTGCCAAATAGTTAAGCTCGTTTAAGTTCGTTTAAGGCATCCTCTATTAGATCTGTTCTTATTCTGTAATCTAGGGATTCAAGAATGTTATTTAATTCTTCCCTTAGAGACTCATCATACATATTTAGAGTATTCACTGGGACACCACACTGCAAAAATATATCCCCCCATTTCTTAAACCAACTTATATGTTTTTGAATGCTGTGCTTAGCAAGTATTTTTGGGAGGCGATTATCATCAAAGGCGAGAACTTTTATAACATAATCGAAATGCATTTTCAATGTAAATAAAAATACAGGAGGGAGACCAGTTTCAAGCAAAAGCATATAATTGGGCGTAGTCTGAGGTAACCTGAATGATTTTATATAAATATTAGAAGTTGGTAAAGAAAACATATAAAACTTTCCATTTTGAACAGGATTTTTTTTTGTGCTCAGCTAATCACTGTTCTCTCGTTATTCTTTCAAACTTAACATTTCGATTGTTTCTTTTGAGTGCTCAGCAAAAACCCGGAAAATCACCATGTTTCAAAAAATGGGACTCATCAAAACTTAATGAAGCTTTAGCTGCGTTCGATTCGCCAGCTAATACTCAATTCATGTCGCTTATTTCAAAATTTGAATGTGAAAACAACAACAAAGTCTACAGCTAGTTGAGTATAGAGTAGGTCAATTATCAGTTGAGTTGAGTAAAGTTGCGTTGCCAAGTTCTTATTTTTTAGTTGGTTTGTGTACAGAATAAGTGAGTAAAAAACAAAATTAATTTTCTTTAAGGGGGGAGATACCTCATAATTTCGGAAAAACTTCAAATGTTTTTTTAATTTTTCTTTAAAACAAGTTTTAGTGACGATATTCGCACAAATACTTTGCATGGCTATTGAAATCTTCGAAGTTTTTATTGCACTATCAGAATCTTTAATTTGTTCTGTATGCAAGCACAAAATAAGTTATAGTGAGTCAGGATCGAGAGGCCTAGGTTTCAAAATTTCAGCTAACATTGCTGCTAGAATATTTAGTGAAGGCTACACCTCCATTCTGAAGCTTATGAACGAGTTGGGTATAATTATTGGCACCTATTGCAAAGTTTTCGCCAAAAATACCGATAAAGCACGAGTAGCGAAGCAGAACTGAAAAAGTCTCTCCAAGACAAAAGCAGCTCGTACAGCTCGGATGTACCTTCCGGAAGGATGTACCTACAAGTTGAAAGATATCGTGTGAATAAATAATTTTTTTTGGGATCAAAACTGTTGAAAAAGTAATCGAATCTGAACCTTCGATTAAACAGTCGATATAAATTTTAATTTTTAATTTTTTTTATTATATTACAGGTTTATCCTTCCCTTCAAAATATCAGTACTCGAAGAAAAAAACCTCGTTTGTTTCATCTAAGTGAAAAAATTTTGATAGCTACAGGAGATACTCTGCAGACCAACCATTTACTAGAAATATAAGAAAATGAAAAAATTATCCAATTATGTTCTCAACTTAAAAAAAAATTATTAAACAAAACTAATTTCACCCTGTCAAAAGATATCTCCCCCCTTAAGCAGTTTCTTCGTTTTCAATTTAATTTATTGGCAGACTTCATATGGTCTGTCAAAACAAAAGTGTTGCCAACTATTCAGCAAGTAACAGCTAAGTGAGTAGCCGTTTTTTTCGTAATTGAGTTGAGCACTGGAGAATCGAATGCAGCTTTTATCAAATCAACTTATCACTGATTTGTTGTGAACATCTTGCAAGGTTTATATTTAAATGAGCAATTGCAGGATCTGCAGATATATTTAATTTTAACAGGCGTACAATTTCTATTATATTTCGTTAAGATTATTAAAATTTTCAAATTTTGTACAAATATGTTCTTGTTTTACATCAACCATATCCTTTTATGATGGACCTCCTTTAACAAAATCAAAATCAGGCCACATTCGAAGGTCACATTAAAAATTCATTCAAACCCTTTGTGTAAGAGAAATAGTAAAATTAGAGGGGTACTCCAAAATTTTGTGAAATTCCCGACAAGGGCTTGTTCAAGAAACATTGGATTTTAGAAGATAACTCGATTTTACAGCAGATTATGTCTTATTTCATTTTAACATGCAGCGAATACGATTTTAAAGCTGATTTTGTTTTATTTCATTTTAACATGCAGCAAAGTATTACTCGGCTTCTTCAAAGTGTTGCTAAGTTGATATAAGAACTGCTTCTTTTGATTATTCAATGACGTAAGAAAATATTTAAATCCAAACAGTTTCTTGCCCAGGAAAATTTTTAAAATTTCTATAAAAGTAAAGCAAAAATTGAGAAATATTCATTCAAATAAACTTTAAATAAGATGCATGATAAATAATAATATAGGACGTTGTCAAAGTCTCATCAACATTTTAAGTACGACCCAAAATCCAACCAGTCATTTATAAGGCAAAAACAAACATTTTCTCAGGTGAGAAAACACATAAAAAACCCAAAAGCAATCAAAATAAACAGAAGTAGAACTACTACATAAATTTAAAAATGAATAAGAAGAAGCGCAACCAATTTTAAATAAGCGTCAATGGAACAATTGCTTGCATTAATGTTCATGTTGTTGTTGTTAAAGAAGACTTCTCTTCCTTGGTCTTCAAAATTTCAACGCATGAATGCAGAAATACACGACTGCTCATTCGACACATGTTTTTATGAATGTGCATGAGTCGCGCAAAAATATGATTACAACGCCATGGCATCAATTTTAGCTTGACCATAGTCGTAGCTAGTTGGTCTTCAGTTTTTACGTTTTTAAGACTGCGCACAAGTTGTTGCAATTGAGTCGACTAGAGTATCAAGATTAACAAAAAAAAAACTCACAGAACTAAAAGAACTTTACTCTATGCATGGAACCTACTGACCCGTGCGTATGCAACGAATGCGCAGATAACAAGCAAAAACAAATCTTAAATAATTTTAGACATTTTACTGCTGCAGTAAGCAATGTAAGTACAGCATAATACTTTGACAAAAACATACATTTTATGTAAGCAAACAAAAGACTTAAGGCACGAACTTGTTTCGGGCAAAAGATTTATTCAACGCAAGACTTGCAAGAGTTTGAAAGCAAGTGTTGCGCAAAAACAGAATTTTGGACAAAGTAACGGCTTTTTAATGACAGTTGAATAATGACAATGAAGACACGTAAAGAACTTTGTATTAATATTCATGAGAGTTCAGCGCACAAAATCATCATCTATATTTTATTCTTTTTTTTTTGTTTTTTGTTTTGTTTTGACCGACTCAGCTGGCAATTAAAACTGTATTTAGCATGTTCCATTTTGGTGTTCTTATTGTGCATATTATTTTGGTCAGCTTAGTGCTAATCTTGCCTAAAGTAACCTCAAATTTTAATGACAATGGAAGTTGGTGAAACGTTTAAAAACGACTTGTGCCAGTTTGAGTTAACTTTTTTTCTGTAGAACAACCACTTTTTCTTTCTTTATTCATCTAATCAAAGAAAGAAAAACAAGCAGATATGCATATTAATGAGATTAATGATGAACTAATTTAAAAAATTGCAAAATCTTACAATGAGCTTCACGTTGCTCAACTCAATTTGTATAAAAAACGCATTAAGCACAAAAAACGCCAACAACAATAATACTTATAGCTACAAGAAAGCTTCTATTAATTCAAGCTATAGTTAAGGCCAGATCTTTAGTTTTTTATGTTGCTATTGTTTTTTGCTTGGACTATCTAAGGTGAAAAGTGAGAGTTTTAATAGGTTCTATTAAAATGTAGGTAATGAAAAAAAATAAAATAAAATAAAATACTTTTGATTTAAACATTTGATTATAAACAAATTTAAAGAGAAAAAAGAAAAAGTTAAATACATTCATTGTTTGTGATGCTAGATAAGAAATAATTACAAAATTTCAGCTAATGTTGTTTAACTTGGCATTTAAAAATTTAATTTATCTCTATCTGCACACCGCTCCACTTCTTTCTCTATAAAACATAATAAACGATAATTGCGAAAAAAAAACTCGCTGATATCTCCTGTTCTACACCTACAGAAATTTCTCTAGAAAGTAGTTTTCTTTCATCATTATCATGCTGGAAAAAAAATCAATTTTCTCGTCTTTGAATTTTCATTTAACTGCCAAGAATTATAGCAGACAAATATTGATTTTTCTTGATTTACTCAAAATATTACTAAGAATGCGTTAAATTTTCTTTAGAAAATTTTTCTCACACTTCTGTCGAGCTCGAAACTTTGTTCATGTCGTCATGAGAACTTTTTGAAAAATCAAATCACGTGATCGCTTGATTGTAAAATTTGTCAATATTTTTTACAACCAACGTGCTGTTGCTGTTGTTGTTGTGACTACAACTTGTTCAACTGCAGCAACTTGCTGCAGGCAGCTATTTGGCAGCTGTTGGCGCTGCCTAGTTTTTGTTGCTTGTTGTGTTTGTCAGTTATTGTCAAATGTTGCCATATTTGGTTTAAACATGCCATTAGCTTGTCTATTTTTGGCCAACATAGCTACTTCATAAGCATGGGAAACTTTTGACAAAATTTAAATGTAGACTTTTGTTCGTTTATTTCGTATAGTTTTGTAATGATTTTTATGGCACTTTTTTTTATTTTTTTAAATATTGGTTTTTTTAAATTTTAGTTAATTTGTTGTTTGTTACATTCTTTGCTATTTTTTATGTTTTTAAAAATTACATTTATATAATTTTCTCTACATTGTAAGGTGTGTCAGTACACAAATGAAAAAACTGGTGTGACAATTCCTATTTGTAGACAATCCAGAAGTGTCTGTTGAAAAACAAGTTTATTCTTTTTAGAATTAAATAATTTCTCACATGCTAAATAGTCAGTTAAATCATCAGAGTATCATTATAACTTAATCTCGGCCTCATAACATATTCATATGAATGTACACAACGACATATAAGAAATTAAAAATTTATTACAAAAAATATTTTGTAAGCAAATTCCAGATTATTTCCTGAAATTCAAAGCTTTAATTGATCAGTTTTGCTAAACGGCAAATTTCAAAAAATTCTTTTTTGATTTTCTTCACTGTCTCGTGGACTTAAACAAAAGACTTAAGACACAAACTTGTGTCTTTCGCTTCAAAATTCCACTGATTAATATCAACATCATAAAATGTTTGGATATCAGCTTTGTTTTACACTACAAAACAAATAAACACAGACACAAAGACAAATACAACAACATTTACTCATACTGACATACATACAAAATTGCTGATTAACCACTCTTCATTACTTAAGTTCTAAGGAAATGAATTGCAATTATGTTGCAGCTTAAAATTATGCACTTGATAAAAGAAAGACTCTTCGCAAATAAAACCACTCGATCATAGCAAAGCAAGAATCTACAGATATGTGAACTAAAACTAGCTCCTTGTTGAGGTTCAAACCGACCAACGTAAGCAGCAAATCCTAACGACCACTTGTGCAATATTATTGAAATCTAAGAAAATTGCTTATAATTGTAGTGCTGAGTAAAGTAGCTACTCTACTGCTGCTTGTTTGCTTAGGAAGCTTAGCGCAAATTCATGGTCACGGTAGCCAGATATCTTTTTACTCAACTCATCAACATGCTGCATTTGATATGATTGGCTAATGTACAGCAAATTGTCCGTGAAAGGATTTGTATAAATAGTCACAGGTTTAGTTATGAATTGACTTGATAGACTAATTACAGTGCTGTAATAAAGTAGAGCAGTGCGGAAATTGAACTTTGTTGCAGGAAATACGGTGCGCTGTGAGTGGGTTTCAGATACGTTGTGGAAATTGAGCTTGATGAGAAAACAAATAACTTTTTGAATGTAATTGTTTATAAAATCTTATATCGTAATATAATTAAAATTCAAAAATAATATTCTGAAGAGTACAAAGTGGTTTTCTGATTTTCCTTTTACTATTTTGTTAATGGCAGAAAGCACCTAAACAACGAGTGATACTTTTTTCTTTTTTTTTATTTATTTATTTCAGTCTATGAATATAACATTCTTACAGACTAGACAAAACTTAAACTAATATAATTTAATTTAAATTATATTAAAAAAAAACATCCATAGTATCCAATATAAGTGGAATATAAAACCAAAAAGCATTATAAGATATCAGACAAAAAGTTTTTAAAACTATCCTTTGGCAATGAAAGATCAATAGAAAACTTAAGTGACAAATCATTAAAGCCCTGGTAATTGGCTCATTTTGAACTAGTTTAATAAAAAATATTTTGAAATATCGCAACTGCATAAATATTAAATTCGATTAACTGCAACAATGCTGGGCTATCAATTTTATAAGAGATTATATCATGAATGAATAATAAGGATTGAATATTTCTTCTCGATTCCAATGATTTCAATCCCATTAGCAAACAACGCACATTATACGAGGGTAATGGAGAATATATAGATCTTAACATTGTTCTAGTAGCAGTTTTCTGGACTCTTTCTAATCTCAAGGTATGGATCGCATAAGTTGAATTCCAAATTATGATGGCATATTCTAATCTCGAACTTACCACGCAATTATAAACAACTTTGAGCGTGTGCGGATCACGAAATTCTAAAGTATTCCTACGGATAGACGCAAGAAGTGAGTATACTTTTGGCAATAGAAAATATAAGTGCTGCACAAAGGAAAACTTGGAGTCCAAAATCACACCCAGGTCTCTAACAATATTGACTTTTTCCAGAGGAATCCCATCTAATACATAAATTGAAGTTAGTGAAGTAAAAGATTTATTAAAGTAGCTTGAGAACGTTTATTAATGTTAAGCGGCAGGCCATAGCGAACACTCCAATCAAAAAAGTTATTAAGGTCAGATTGAAGTGATGTGATATCATCAGGACTACAAATTCTGGAAAATAACTTCAGATTATCAGCATATAGAAGAAACTGTGACTTACGAAAGCATTTACTTATATCATTTATAAATAAAATAAAAAACAGGGGACCAATAATACTTCCTTGTGGCATACCGGATGATGCAGCATAACAATAGGATTGAACATCATTAATAGAAACAAAACACTTTCTCCCAACTAAATAAGACTCAATCCACATTAAGAAAGTAGAGTGAAAACCCATTTTAGATAACTTTGTCAAAAGCACCCTATGAGGCACTTTATCAAAGTGAACCCTATAAGGCCTTCGAAAAATCAGTGTACACCACATCAACTTGATGGCCCAATTCAAAAGATGAAATACAGAAGTTAGAAAACAATGTTAAGTTAGTCAAAGTAGATCTACCAGCAACAAAACCATGCTGTTCAATGCATATATGTTCATTGCTCTTAACTAAAAAGAAAAGTTTTGATTTAATTATAAACTCAAATAATTTTGAAACATTAGATAACTTTGAAAGGCGATAGTTGCAAATATCATTTTTAACCCCACTCTTAAAAACTGGAGTTATTGAGGTAACTTTCCAGCAATCAATAAAATTTCCACATGTTAATGATTTATTAAAAATCAAACAAAGAGGCTTTGAAAACACAAAGGCACAGTGAATGAGTAAGATAGAAGATAATCCATCAATATCAGACTTCACCGAACATTTCATAGAGGATAAATCATTAAATACATCAGTATTAGATAATGTCAACGAGCCTTTGTCAATAAATTCATAACCGATACATCACCGATATGTTTTCAAAATTACAATTGTTAAAATAAAAATAATTATAATCATTTACGTAAGTAATGAATTCATAAAATTGTAGTTCAAAAATAAGAGGTATATGATGAACCGTTACTGGCGAGAAAGGAGATAAGCATTCATAAAGATTGTATTTAATATTACTTGAAACAAAAACTTAAGTAAGGAATGAATTCATAAAATTGTAGTTAAAAAATAAGAGGTATATGATGAACCGTTACTGGCGAGAAAGGAGATAAAAACTTAAGTGTTAAGTTAATCAATTGCTGTGCAAATAAAAAATTAATATTTAAAATAAATTAATTTCTAAGCTCTATTAAGCGTTCATCAAAAAGTTGATGAAAAAGATCAACGAAAATAAAAAAATAAAACAATGCTGGCAAAACTCTATAGAGCTCTAATGTACTATAGAGCAGAATAGAGCTGCTTATATGAGTATCAATTCACTAAAGTTGCTTTTAACTAATTCTATGTATATTTATTCGATAAAAATTTTAAAACATTTTGCACGGCAATAAGCAGCTGTTCTAGCTTCAATGTATCTATAGAAACATAGACTTATTTTTTGAAAAAAAAAATATTCACTTGAACTGCTGGCGGGAGGATCTCTGTCATGTAGCTTATTATAAGTCATAGTTATTTATCAAATATTAAAAAAACTGATTTTAATTTAAGAAAAATTCTAAGTTTTATGCAAAAATTTTAATTTTTTTTAAAACAATTATTGCTTTAACAAACAAAATCACTCCTAAACTTAGACTTATGGTCGCCAGTCTACAATTTATGTTGCAATAAATTCACTTTCATTGCATCTAACAGAACTTTACAAAACCTCATTATAAATTGCATAACAAACCGCTTATCCAATCAACATGAAAGCAGCAATAATTGCTCTATATTTCGAAAAATATTTTTTATACAAACAATAGTTAGTATGTTGCTGCTCTTTGAATGCATCAGCATTCAATGTTATACATGCTTAATAAAGCGATTACAAGCAAGCATTAGATTGAACACGTATGTATGTCTGAGATGAGTAAACAACAAACGTTGGCACGCAAACTGCGTAGATATTACGGCTTACGGAACATTTCTGTGTCGCGGAAGTGTACAAGAAAGTAACGTGCTGCATGATGAAATGTTATATGCGATGCGGCGGCCTGTATTTAATATTGTTTGAATTTTAAGCTGAATAAAGTTTGAAGGAGCAGCAGTACAAATGGCTGTGCATGTTATGCAGATGAAGAGATGCAACAACCAATACAACCAACAACAACAGCAACAACAACAGAAATTATAACCTTGCTACAGTTATTGTGTTTGTACGTGCGTACGACTTTTTTGTCTGAGGCTGAGGCCAGCTCAAAAGAAGAATATATTTAACTGTGTGTCTTATGAATTTCCTCAATAAAACTAACAGTTTGGCTAGATTAATTTTTTTTATTATTTAACTTTATTGGATGCATTGGAAAAATTTGTTGAAACTTCAAGCTTCAAGCTTAACATTTTATAGGGTCTTATATAAATCCAATTATTCCCAATGTGGTCTGAAAATATTACATAAACATTTTAAACTGTCAAGTACGCAGTCATGTTATTCAATCTTTTGCAAGCTATTTATTTTTATTGTTGCTCTAGGCAGAGAGCCCAAAAGATGACGGAAGTTGTTCAAGTCAGTATGTAGCTGTTGCAAAATAAAAGCGCACAAATTGCGCTGCATGCAACAAACATTCATCAAACGCTTTGGCAGTTTCAAGGTTCTATTAAATTCTCACGGCCTGCAGCTGATATAGAAGATTGACGTTGTTAGCAGGTATAAACAAGAAGAGCTGCAAAATATTTTATTATTTTATGATGATGTTGCAGCATAAAACGGAGTTTTTTCATAAATTTAATCCTTATTGCTTAGTGTAAGATTAAAAAAAAAATATTGCAAATTTTTTTTATTTTATTTTCATTTTTTAATTTTTTTTATTGCAATTAATAACTGCTTTAATTTAAAACAAAAGCTATTTTTTGTCTTTTTTCAATATTAAGCAGAGCGTAAAATAATTTTATATTTTGTAGCTAGTTCGTATCTTAAGTCTTTTGTTTTACTTGGTCTAGCAGTTGAGCAAAAAGGCTTCTTTTGTTATAAAGATTATTTTATATGAAAAATAATTCTTATAGCTGCCACTTAGTTGCAATTTACTGACCATAACATGCTGTACTATTTATTCCAGGCCAATTTTTTAAAGTTTTTTTTTATCCCGCCAATTTTTTTTCTGCAAGCCATCAAAATCGATACTGATCTAACTTTGATGTAGGGTTTAAGAATTTTTTTTATTATTATTTTTTTTTTGTTTTTTTATTTGTTTCTTTTTTTTTCTTTTGTTTTTAATAAGACCTCGTTGATACCCAACACTTCGTTCCAGCTGAAAAACGGCATTAATATAGCTGCAGTTACCTACAGGCGAGTGCCAACAAAATATTTAATGGCTCTAACATTTACACTCGTGTACAGTGAAACATTAAAAATAATATTACTCTAACAGTACGATGGTGTTCTTGCTTTTCCCCCTTGTTATTGTTACAAAACTACTGACAGCCACAGCAGCAGCAGCAACACTGCAAAAGAACGTGATGTGATTTGACGTTAAGGATTATTTACCGTTTTGAACTCTACTGAAGTAGCGGGAGCAACTAGTGCCACCTCTTTGTTTTCGTCGTGGTTGTTGTTGTTATTATTTTTGTTGTTATTGTTTTGTACGAATTAGCTTCTTTGGCTGCTATATAAATTTAAATTGAAAAGCCTCGAAAACTCTTGGCCAAAATAGTTTCGATTGGTATCGAATTTGAAGCCGTTTTCAGTCCAAATACCAGTAGTTAACATAAGAGAAAAACGTTTTAATGTTGACATGATTCGGCAAGAGTGGCAAAACCTGCGATTTGTTGGTTAAAAACAAAAAATGTTCAGAAAATAATAACAATAAAACTTGAAGAACAAGCCATAAACTAAAGTCAGTCAAGACCTTCACGTTTTCATTTTGATGCAATCTTATAGGATTTTTTTTTTCGATTTTTTGTTAGACGTTTGGAATGAAGCTTCCTGGCGGTAGCCAAGCATAACTTGAAGCTCGCAAAGGTTCGCTTGCTTGTTCGTTTCTTCGTGGAGTGCATAGTTTTGATCAATCAAGCATAACGTACGTTACCGACCCGCTGTGGCTGATGGTAACAAGCATTTTTTTGTTTTTAGTTTTTTTGCATCAAACTCGGTACGTCTTGATCTCATTAAAAATTTAGGTTAACTGCTAAATTAAGGCACGATGCTGCACTAGCTGCTAAGCTTTCGTTATCATTGTTGTTGGTATCTTAGTCTGGGGCTACCTGTTGGTGCTTTAGTTTCAAAATGTGTAGAAAGCAAAACAAATTTAGATGCCAAGCTTGGCTGACCTTCAATAATAGCAGAGAGAGAGAGCGCGCCAAGAATTCATTGCGTCGCAAAAGAAGCGCCAAGTAAAGCTACGCCCATTTTTATGATCCACTGCGTGCTGTTTGGCCCAAAGAACTAATTTTTCTTTTTTATTACATTTACAACAACAAAGATGAGTGAAAACTAGTGCGAAGCAGCTCAAATTTCAGTCAAAGAGTTCAGATACTACGAACAACAAACATCAAGCAACAGCAAGAACATTATGACAACCAAAGCGCAGCAAACAGCATTTGTTGCTGTTAATAACAACAACAACAACAACAACAACAACAATAAGTAGTTTGCTTTGCATACCAACTCCTCAATGACAGCAATAAATTCAGCACAAACCCCAATTCATGGATTGCATTTCGTTCTAGTTGTTCTTTTCGAGTGCTATGTAGGCTGATCTGCGATCTGCTGCTGCTATTTATTTCTATAGTATTCAAGTTCTTCTTCTTCTTCGTCTACTTCTTTTTCTTCAGCTACTTATAGTGCTGCCACTGCCACTGCTTAAATTGGGTTAAACTCATTGAGCAATGAGTCCAACTGGAACAACAATTTCATTGAAATGAAACGACTTTTCGAACCCGCCTAGAATAGAGTCAGCAGAACCAGCTATCAACTTAAAAGAAGAGGAAGAAGAAGAAGGAATTTTCACTTTTCACGATTCGTGTAATAAATTGCTATGGCAGTAAATCTCGAGCAAATGGACAACCATCCAAGTCAGCCAGTCAGCCAGTCAGCCAGTCATGCTGTGTTGAGTTGAGTTGATTTAAGCCTTTACAGCCAAAGTGGCTTTAATGACGCCACTTATTAGAGTTGCGCTTGTCGTTTTATTAACGTTTCATTGCCACGATTTTGATTGCTACTCTTGGCTATGCGCTGCTTTTTGACGTGTGCGAAATTGTTGTTACAACTCTGGCGCCACACAAGTAACAATTTGATTTGTTACAAATCTCAGTTTAATTGAAAATTGAAAAAACAAGTCTTATTTCTTCAAGCTGGCCAAATTCAATTAGCCAATTTGTCATTTTAAGTGTATATTAATCAATTGTAGAAACTTGGCAACTGATAGGAAGATCAATTATTTTCACCGCTGGCTTTTTTTTCTGTTTTTTTTTTGTTTTTGTTAAATGCTTAAGATTTAATCATTGAATGATGTTTGTGGTTTTAAGAGCTTTAAAGTTCCAAAGAGAAATTCTTTAAGAGTTTTCAAAATAGGTTTTAAGGCGTTTTTCTAGTTGCTGATTGATTATTGAAATAAAGTTTTTTGATTTTTTGTTTTACTTATTATTTTGTAAAAAAAAATTTAATGCTAATGAATAATGGTTGGCTTCTTTTATGGCAGGTATTTAATACTGTTATTTTGTCTAAGGAACTCAAGACTCTTGACTAATCAATTAGTGTAGAAACATGCTATTTATAGAAAACATAGATTTGATCATGTAAGTAGTATGTAGAGTCTTGAATCTCATGTATGTAGAGATTTGAGATGTTTGGATTTTAGTTTCAGAGAGTTGAACGATTCTTAGTGGTTATCAGAAATAGCAAATTGAGGCCTTGAAAATGATAAAAATGCACTAATTTGATTTCTTTTGTCTTGAAATTGGCCAAGACTAAGAGATATTCAACTATTTCAAAGCATTATGCCATGTTAAAAGAATAAGTTGAAAATAATTATGACGCATACGTGACTCTTGAAATGCAAATCATACATCTTTGTGACAAATAACATTACTCCTCTTCAAGTGTAGCATGTTGTGCAATTTTTGTTAATCATCCATTCTATAGCACTTTTTACGCAAAACTATAACTTAGGTATAGGAAGACCCTTTAAGGGGGCATATAGGTTACAAATTAAAAAAAAAAATTTTTTTCGGGAATTTTTTTTCATGGAAGGAAAAAAGATATCGTTTTAAAATTTTGTATATATATTAATTAACATTCTAAAAAAACGCAGTCAAAAGTCAAAATTGGTTAAGGGGGCATATAGGTTGCAAATTTTTTAAGAACTTTTTTTTCGGGATTTGTTTTTTCATAAAAGGAAAAAGATATCGTTTTCAAATTTTGCACATATATTAACTAATATTTAAAGAATACAAACAAATTTTTTCAAAATTTTTGAAGCGGTTTTTGACGTGATTTGATTTTAAAAAAAAAAAAATGCCAAAAAATTTACGGTGTGCAGGATATCACCAGTCTGGAACATCTGAGAAAAAAATAAAAAAAAACAAAACTAATCCTTGTTTAAGTGGATATCGCCTAAACTAGGATCATTTTTTTCCGCCGAAAAGAAACAGAATGGCGACCGATTTTGTAACCTCGAAAATCGACTTTTTTCCAAATGGCCGCCATTTTGTTTTTTTAGTAAGATAGCCGCTTAAACAAGGATAATTTGGTTATTTATTTTTTCCTCAGATGTTCCAGACTGGTGATATTCAGCACACCGTAAATTTTTTGGCATTTTTTAAAAAAAAAATCAAATAACGTCAAAAACCGCTTCAAAAATTCTGAAAAAAACCTGTTTGTATTCTTTAAATGTTAGTTAATATATGTGCAAAATTTGAAAACGATATCTTTTTTAATTTTATGAAAAAAAAAATTGCCGAAAAAAAATGTTTTTTAAAAAATTTGTAACCTATAAGCCCCCTTAACCAATTTTGACTTTTGACTGCGTGACTTTCACTCGTAAATATTTCATATTTGCCGATCTAAGAGAGTAGCCATTTTTTCATAAATTAATTTTAGTTCGTAATAAAATCACGAACAATTAAAATCAATAAAACTAATTTTAGTTGGGTTAACACTTTGAGGTACGGAAATTTCATTACAAAAAATACCCTTGAGGTACAAGAAAAAAAAGTCAAAAAGTTATTATTTATTTTTATAATATTTAATGTGATAATTATTAACATCTGAGTGGGTTGAAATCATCTGAAATTATCTGAGTGAGTTGAATTTAGTCCCAACATACCACAAAGGTTTATTTTTTGGTGGTTCAAATTTTGTCCCATGGTACTTCAAAGAGTTAAGGAATTTTGTTAGTATTAAGTTATTTTGTATTATATTGCTATAGGAATTTTTTTAAATACAGGGTTTTGCAATAAGAGGTGCTATTTTGGTATTCAAAGAAAAATGCCATTTTTTGAAATAAATGATCGGATGTTTATTTCATAATAAAGAAGATGGTATGCCGTTAATAATGAAAAACAACATCAGCCAAATGGCCACCACGACCACGCTTTCAGGACAATATCCTTATCATGAAATTTTCCATAACCAAATCGCAAAGTGGCTGCCCTATGTCCTCGATAGCCTCACGAATTAAATCTTTGAGGTCTTTAATCGATGCTGGGCTGTTGGCGTAGATCTTATCTTTCACGTGACCCCAAAGGAAGAAGTCGCAAGGTGTTAAATCACAAGATCTCGGTGGCCAATTGTGATTACCGACAAGGTGCTTCACGACGACCAAAAAATGCTTTAGTTTTGCGAACTGTGACTGCAAGATTTTCTCTATTATTGTAGTGAATTTTAATAATTTCAATGCATTGTTCCATTTTTAGTAATGACGTAGTTTCTTCTTGTCAAATGTCAAAGAATAAAAGCTTTAAAAGTGAGCAATTCACAATAGCGGGTGATTCACAATAACACCTCTTATTGGAAAACCCTGTACAATCCGTAAGCTAATGCAACAGAAAATAAAAAAATTACTTCAATCGTATAAGTACAAGTTGAGATAATTAATTTTAATTATAAGAGGATCGGAGAAAATCTAGCAAATTGTTAAATATTCTGATGTGGATATTTTTGAAAAAAAAAGAAAATTTTCTGCAAAATTCTGAAATACGTGTAAAAAATTGTTTATAATATTTGAAGAAGTCATGTATTTTGAAGAAGCGGTCAAAAGAATGACCGCTATACAAAAAATTATTAAATATTATAAAATGAAGTCTAAAATAATAAACAACAAACTTGTTCAATTAATGGTTTGAAATGTCATTTTGAATATTAGTTCTTACATATTCTTGAAGATTTCTAACAAATTACTATAAACATGTATATGTTGAACACTAATGTGTTCCTGTACATACACAAAAGCTTCATTAGATCGGGAACAAAATATTTTTCGATCGATCGTTAGACAGCTTAGCCGCAATATTAATTCTGTTGGAAATACGAGTAGCGTCAAAAGAATTTTATAGAATGAATTAGGCGGAATGGATGTGAGACATATTTGTTTTCAACAAGACGTTGCAACCTGCTGCATGCAAAAAGGTTTTATCTCCAGACAATGTGTTATCATCGTGTTATCTCGCGGCGCGGGGACGTCGATTGCCCACCGAGATAGTGAGGCTTAACATCTTTTTGAGATCCTTTGAAATATAAACTATATACCAAATATTCAAAAACCATCCCATAGCTCAAGGAAGAAATTCAACTCGCTATTGACGAAATAAGTACGTTATTATTGCAAAAATGTCTTTTTTGTTGTTATTTATCGGTATTCATCAGTTAAAACATAGGCCTAAGTATCGTTAGAGGTAATGTTTGCCAGGGACATGTTTGCCAACAGAACAACATCAACAAAAATCGGAGTCAATCGGACAAATATAGCCCCCGAAATTTCAAAATTCCCGGTACTTTTCGATCACACCCCTTATGTCAAATAAAAGAATATTTTAACACGTTGACTTCCAATAACTCGTATTGGGAGTCCTAAGGAAAAGCATGTTAAGGGGACATATAGGTTACGAATTTTTAAAAAAAAATTTTTTTCGGGATTTTTTTTTCATAGAAGAAAAAAGATATCGTTTTCAAATTTTGCACATATATTTATTAACATTTAAACAATACAAACAAATTTTTTCGGAATTTTTTCGGAATTTTTAAGGGGTTTTTGACGTTATTTGATTTTTTTTAAAAAAATGTCAAAAAATTGACGGTGTGCAGGATATGAACATCTGACGAAAAAATAAAAAAAAACGAATTAATCCTTGTTTAAGTGGCCACCGCCTGAACTAGGATAATTTTAATCCGCCGAAGAAAAACAAAATGGCGACCGATTTTGTAACCTTGAAAATCGATTTTTTTTTCAAATGGCCGCCATTTTGTTTTTTTTTCGGAGGAAAAACAAAAAAGTTTACCAAATATTACTTAAAAAAAAAAATTTCTTCCTAGCATGAAATTTAACAATTTTTCTAAAAAATATATCAAAATAAAAAAAATCGTTTTCTTAAGCTGGTGTTTAAAATAAATACATTTAGAAAGAGTGGTGTTCAGAAATATTTGAAGAATCCAAATTGAAAAATTTATTTCTGATGCCCGAGATAGAAAATCTTATATTCACATTTTTGAAATTCGCCAAAATTAAGGAATACATTAACACTTTAATCAATTCCACCAAAAATTAAGACTTTTAGGTAACAATCAAAAGTTCTGTGTTATCTCGATTATAACTTATGCTTCGAATATCATTCACACAGGACACTGTGGATAAAAAGTGAGTGGCATCGTGCTTGGCAAGTTATTTTTAGTTTGAGTCTTTACTTACTTTTGCTTTAAGACATATGTAAAGAGTGGGCCATCTAGTTGTTTCTTAATAAATCATAGGTTATTTTGTCACTGACAGCTGTTTCCCGCTCGAAAACTTGACATAAAGTCAGTATCATACCTCCGCAGAAAGAAATGAAAAATATTGGAAACTTATTTCCAAAGTGAATGTTGTGTAGCCCAAACAGTGCGTTATTTAAAAAGAAGTTTTGGCCAAAATGAAGCACCCACCGCGCCTGATGGGTGCTTCAAACGCAAGTTTGTGCAAAAAGTTCCTGAGGCTGGTATGCTAGTGGACAACACTCATGGTCCCCGTCGTCGCACGGTGCTCACAGATTAGAATGTGGCTGCTGTAGCCGAGAGTGTGAGGCTCAATTCCACGTGACAGAGAGTGACAGTTTGGTGCGAATTGTGGAGTTGTGGCATCATTCAGTGACAGATCTACATACGGGCTGAAAGGGCTTTAGCCCCCCCCCCCCCCTTGGAGAATTTTTTGTATGGAAATAAAATTAAAAAAAGCCCATAAAGGCGTTTCAGCCCCCCCTTGGCATACAAAAGTGTAGTTTCAGCCCCCCTTTGGCGAATCCTAAGTCCGCCACTGGCATCATTGGACCATTTTTCTTCGAAAATGAGGCTGGGAACAACGTTTCGGTCAACGGTTGGCGTTACAGAACCATGTTAACCGATTTTTTTTTTACTGAAGTTGGAGACATGAATTTGAATGACCTCTGATTCATGCTGGATGGCACGCCATGCCACACAGCCCATGCCAAAATTGATCTTTTGCGCACCAAATTCCGATTTGACCCCTTTGGACTTTTTTTTGTGGAGAACCGTGAAGAACCGATGTTATGACAAATATCCGGGAACGATTCAAGCACTTAAGGCTAATATCATCCAAGCAATTCGTGAACTACATCCCGAAACCATCAACAAGGTCTTGGAAAATTGAGTGACAGCATGCGCTTCTGCGAAGACAGCCGAACCAGCCACTTGAACGACTTTGTTTTCCTTAATTAATGGGAATGTTTGCTCTTACTATAGTAAAGCCATAATACATGGACAAAATTTAATTTTGTTCATTTCATTTCATTTAAAAAAAACACACTTGTATTTGGCCCACCCTTTATGTAGTTTCTTTTACAAAAAACAAAGAATTTAAAGACAGTAATTTTTTCCTGCTTTTCTCAAAAAGTTTTTTTTTTTGTTGTGATCTTGACAACCTTATGCAACTATTGAGACCTCTTAGAATGTGAAATTAAAAAAAAATTTAATTCGATACGCGCTATTGCACAATACACTTCTTATAAGTGGTTTTTTTGGAGGCTATAGGTTTAATGGAATTTGTTGGAATCTAAAAAAACAGGAAATTTCCAGAACATGATAAAAATGTCACCAAGAATTAATTTCTTTTATTTTAGTTTGTATAGCAACAAATTTTGATTCTAAAGAAAATTCAAATGATTTGTCTGGAAAGGTTTATCGCCAAATTGGTTAAGTACTGTCAGTTTAATTTATCTGCAAAGGGTCTCAACCTAAAATTGGCAGTTTTGCAGTAAATAGAAAATAACAAAATAAAAACAATTTTCCCCTACTTGTCCCTCAAAATAATCTCAGCCAAAGTATAATTTTTCAAATGATCAGACATTCATTTCATTTTTTAGGAGGTGCATGAAAATTTTCAAAATCAATTTTTGCATCTTCGCGTAACAAAAATTTCTAAAAGCTGATAAAAATCGCATTTCTTATTTAATTTTAAACCTTTGCATATAAAACTTACAAATAAATGTTTTAAAAGTTGCATAAGCTTTAAGCATTTTCATAAATATTTAATTCAGATTTCGTCTATTTTGAAGGAAATAAAGTTTATATTGCTTTAAAATGTCAAAAATCCGTTGTTTTGTTTTTGTTTGAAAGCAAACGCATAATTTTTACGCCAAAAATAAAAAAGGCAATAACTTAAAAATATAAAATCAAGGTGCCGTTTGAAAGCTTCATTAATAGAGACAGTTTTTATTGAACTAAATTTAATGCAATTTTTTTGTCTGAAAAAATTTGCATAGAAAGCCAAAACGGCAAAAAGTTCATACTAAAATTATGACTTTCTACATAAATTAGGTTGCTATATTTTAGAATAAACAATCTAACGGCATATAAACTCTAGCAATTAAAAGCCAAAATACAAGAAAGATAATAGATAAGACATCGACATATTTTAAGGTCACTATTTCTTTTGTGGCAGTGTTCCACTAGGTTAGCAAAATTTAATAAATTTTCAAAGAAATTCCATAGAATCATTTTATGCTTTAAGAAAGAGAAAATATACAACTTCACACAACTACTTTTTTCAAATTCTAAATTTATTATCTGCGGACACTCCTTCAACTGCCAAAGCTGAATAACTCCATTTGGAAATAAAAAACGCGACAATCTGGCGCTGAGCATAAAAAGACTCATCTACTTAAATGTTTATTTATACCATGCAAGGAAGCTACACTGGGGAACAATTAATATGTCAAAACTACACACTGCCACACAACAATTCTTACCAACTTTCTACCAGCAGCGAATAAGCCGAAGTGTTCCATAGCTAATGGCAACAACAAGAAAAAAAAATAAAAAAAAAAACGAAACAAGTACCTCAAACATGGAGTCAGAACAAGATATTCAGATATGTATTTTATAGAATTTCCAGCGAGACCAAAATATATTGCGCATGCGCAGCAACTCAAAGCTTAGATGGTGTTCTAAAGAAAGAGAAAGAATAACCAAAGAACTCCGTAGATCCGCAAGATGCAAAGTAAACAAATAATAAAATGGCAACTGATAGGCTTAAATGGTAAAAGATGGAAAGCTAGACAGGCAGACAGGATGGACGGTTACAATACAAAGACTTAAAGCTGAATAGACAAGTGGTAAATCAGCGAGACGTTGTACTAGACAAACAGCTAGTCAGTTTTTAGCACGGGCGCGCATAAAAGTTAGGTGTTGCGTCGTAAATGCATATGATTTTAAATAGAATTCTTTTTTTTTTTCTTTACGACCTTTTCCTTTGAGCCCAACAGATTTAAACAACAACTTCAGAGCTGAGCAGCGCATTTAAAAAAAACAATTACAACCCACTCCAACCATCTGGGCTCGGGCTCTGTTAAAATCTTAAAATCTGTAGACTGAGAAGAAGATGCCTCAGGCATGCCACCTCCAGCTTGTGCTTCATACCGAGCATATGAAGCGTAGTTAAGTCAACTAGAGTTCATGTCGAGTCATCTGAAAAAAATCTTCTGGCTGATGTGTTTAAATTAAAAGGCCAAGAACAATCAGTGTAAACATGGTTGCACCTGTAGCCGAAGATTAAGTTGAGTGGCCAGGAAGCCATTGCTTGACACTCACCGCTGTGCCATACATTTCAAAGCTGGCTATAAAAACGAAAAAATATTTGAAATTTATTGAAATTTTAATTCATTGCAAAATCTTGAAATTATTCCGGCTGTTATGAAAAATTTACTTCTTTGCGAGATTTATAGATCAAATAAAATTTTGAAAAATGTTAAATGCCTGCTTGATTCCAGGGACATCAGTTGTGCCGTAAAGTACGTCAGTTGTTCTTTAGTGTGTCGTAATAATACATAAACAAATCGGAAATATGTGAAAATTGTGGAAATTGAAAAAAATTGCTAAATAACAGTAAAATCGATGATACATTGAAGCACAATTTTCAAAATTCAATCAAGAGTTTTTTCAAAATCTCCGGAAATTTATTTTGCTATGTCCAAGTTGTGCCACAATGTGGTATATATTTTGTTGGAAATAAATAGGTTTGACATTTTAAAATTTTATTTAAGCTCCTAGAGGAGTAATAAGTTGCGATTTTATAATTTTTCTACGGCACTTGACAGCTCAATTTCAACTTAAATATGCCGTAGATTTATATCAAGCAGTATGAATTTTTAATAATTATGTTTCAATTGTAAAGCTTGCAAAAATACTTACTTACTTACTTATCTGACGCTCACAACCGAAGGTCGGTTTTGGCCTCGTATAAGAAATTGCGCCAGCCATTTAAATTTTGCGCTTGCTGGCGCCAGTTGGAAACACCAAGTGTAGTCAGGTTATCCAACACCTGATCCTTCCAACGAAGATGTGGGCGTCCTCTTCTGCGTTGACCACCAGCGGGCACCGCATCGAATATTTTTTTCGCTGGAGCGTCGTTTTCCATTCGCTCAACATGACCTAGCCAGCGGAGCCGCTCGATTTTAATGCGCTTAACTATGGTATGTCAGCGTACAGCTCATACAGCTCGTGGTTCCATCGAATTCGGTACTCGCTATTGACGCAGATTGGACCGAAGATCTTACGAAGGATCTTTCTCTCGAAGGCTCCCAAAGTCTTTTCATCAGAACTGCTCAACGTCCAAGTTTGTGCTGCATATAATAGGACGGGCATGATTAATGACTTATAGAGCGTGAGTTTTGTTCGTCGAGAGAGGGCTCTGCTTCTCAATTGCCTACTCAGCCCAAAGTAGCACCTGTTGGCAAGAGTTATCCGTCGCTTTATCTCAATACTGACATCGTTGAAAGAGTTTACGCTGGATCCCAGGTAGACGAAGTCCTTAACAACCTCGAAGGAGATGTCGTCAACAGTGACGTAGTTTCCAAGACGCTGGGACTGTTTATTTGTTGACACTAGGTATTTCGTCTTATGGCAAAAATGGTCACTAGGCAAAAATGCAAACATTTATTTCATGTCTCTTTTCTACATATTGCAGCACAACTTGAGTACTTAACAACACAATTTTAAAATTTCATCAAAAAATTTTTTTAACTTCAAATATTATGCTGCAATGTGCATTAAAAGGAAACAAACATTTCATACATTTTCGAGTTATAAAGCTTAAACATATTTTTTTAAATGCCCGCTTGTAAATTGCAGTGCAACTAAAGTTCATAAAAGCACAATTTTGAAATTTCTGAAAAAAAAATATGTGTGTGGCTGCCACGCACGGTAGAAGTGAAAGAAGACAACTAAACTGTGAGAGAATGAGACGAATGCTGTATTAAGAGTGAGATAATTATAGGGTTTATTGATTATAATATTGTTACCAAGTTTAAAAGTAATTTTATTTTACATTTTATTATTCAAACTCCGTGTTTTCAATTTCAACATATGACACGAGTGGCTAATGATAACTAAAATATGAAATAAATACTTTGGTTGGGATTTGATCAATATATCTTTGAAATACAGCGTCTATCACTGTTTTTGATCTCGTAGTCGGTTCAGTGCGACTGCTGCACTTTTTTAAATTTAATTTGGTGTTGAGAATCAATCAAAGGAAGCGCTGTATCCAATGCAAAATTTACATTAAAATCCCCACTTAAAATCATTGGAATTTTATCGTAATCTTGTTTAAGTATCCGGGATACTTCTGGTGTGTACCAGAGATCTGCATGAATGGATTCATTTGCTGTTTTTCAAGTTCCTTTAATTTTTCAACTCCCTGCAAGTCGAGGTAGGCAAACAACAAGTTTGCGAGAATCATAGGCAGCAAAAATCAAGTCGCCAAATGTAGAAAACTTGAAACGTAGAAACTTGAAAAGTATGGAAAAAGCAATTATTTTGAATACAAATCGTTTATTTTCAAGCCTGTTTATGAAGTTCGTGGAATTAAAATCGTGTCGTCAGTGCAAACTTCGTTTCTCGAGTTGAGAAAACAGTTTAACTTTAAAGCATTGAATTGAAATGTTTGTTTGTTTTTTTTTATTGTTGTTTCTTTATTCCCTACACCTGAACAGGGGAGCTTTAAGAAAGGGCCGGAGATGGTTAATATGTATGACCGAACCCCATTACTTTTGCAAATGGAACATTTTTGCGTTTGACACATATTCTCTCCGACCACTCCTTAGGGGGGCTCCCATACAAATTTTATGATTTTTGTATATTTTTTCCATATACCTGAACAGATAACGTTTAAGGAAGGGCCGGAGAGGGTTAATATGTATGACCAAATCCCATTACTTTTGCAAAAGGAACATTTTTGTCCTGGACACATATTCTCTCCGACCACTCCTTAAGGGGGCTCCCATACAAATTTTATCATTTTTGTATATTTTTTTCCATACACCTGAACAGATGAACTTTAAGGGAGTGCCGGAGAGGGTTAATATGTATGACGGACCCCCATTCCTTTTGCAAAAGAAACATTTTTGCCTCTGACACCTATTCTCTCCGACCACTTCTTACGGGGAATCTCATACAAATTTTATGATTTTTGTATATTTTTTCCATACACCTGAACAGATGACCTTTAAGGGAGTGCCGGAGAGGGTTAATATGTATCACGGACCCCCATTACTTTTGCAAAAGAAACATTTTTGCCTCTGACACCTATTCTCTCCGACCACTTCTTACGGGGGCTCTCATACAAAAACGTATCAAATTTCCTTTTTCGTGTGATTTTTCCGTTTCATCGAATTTCAAATCACAACAATGCTAAAGAAGTTTCACTTCAAAAAATTTATAGAATTTTTGAAATTTTGCTATCAAGTGCTTAGGTTGTGCTGCAATGTAACTCAGAAACATTTAAGAAATTCGAATACACGCGGTTTTAAGATCTTCTAGAGCAGTGGCGCCGGAAGCGGTGGGCCAGGGGGATTAGTCGCCCTCTCTGTAAAAAACTCTCACAATAATTTTTTAAATACAAATGTTTTTTGCTTTCACCAATTTTGTTCTCGTTTTGAAAAAAATGTTTTGAACATGTTTCTAACCCGTGGAATCCATACTAGTGCAAATTCGAACCAGTGGTTGTTTGAAAAATTATAAATTTAACTATAAACTAATAACTTTTTCGTTTCATATTGAATTTAAATGTTTTGTTTGTTTTTACATGCTTTTATCGAACTTATTTTTACATCAATCTTTTCGTAAGATTTTATTGATAAGTTTTTTTTCATCTTAATGAGATTTTTCATGTAATAAAAAATGTTCCGCCCCCCAAGTTGTACTGCCCACCCAGTTGAAATGAGCTTCCGGCGCCTTTGTTCTAGAGGGTTAAGCTCTTAAATCCGCGTTTTTACTCCGCATATACGCCGATTTCTTAAAAATAAAAAACAAAAAATTATTTAGACGATTTTTTCTAAGTGAATTATGGTCTATTAAACTCAAAAATATCGATAAATTTCAGATGAATCAGTCTCCAGATATCTTGCTCGCCGCAAATTTAAGGTCTTTCGCGTCATTGTAGTTTTCTACCTTATTGACGAATATTTTTGAACCAAAATTTCAGGGATAAATTTTGAATAGTTATACTTCAATAATGTAAAAAAATTTAGGCTAAAATAAAATACACCTTTAAAAAATGTTTTTAAAGTGTCTTCCTATTTTTTTTTTTCGAAAAACTCCCCGAGGCCTTTAAGTATTGATTTGCGTAACAAGAGTGCGAAATCAACAAAAGAAATGCTCGATAAAAATTATGGTGAGCCTGCTCCATCGTATTCAACCGTTAAATATTGGATTAAATAAATAAAAAAATAAATAACTGGACATTTCAGCCCTTGAAAGGACTTTGACCTAGCTTCTTATGATCAATTGTATTGTGCGTGCTATTAAGTTTGTACACAATTAACCGAGAACCGGACCTACAGGCTTAACGCCGACTCCGAACGGCGATGAACGGAATGTTCTTATTCTCAAGAAGCTTTACATGGCATTTTGATTACTCCCTGAGGTTTGCCATTGTCTGCAGAGAGGTGGCGGCCGTACAGAAAAATCATTTAATTCAAATAATTTTGTCGCTGCTGGGGTTCGAACCTGGGTCTCCAAAGTTCGTTGACATAGCGGCCACGCACTTTAACCAACTATGCCACGGACGCCACAATATTGGATTGCAGAGTTCAAAAAAGGTCGAATAATAGATAGATATCTAGATAGACGGCACAATAGATAAAAACGCCGAAGGAGCACAAAAACAGTGACCACTCTAGAAGGGACAAACAATTAACAGCGACTATATCTGTAAAATATTTGACCGATTGAAGAAAGAAATCGCAAACAAATGGCCCCATTTATCGAAGAAAAAAATAACATCTTTTTGCAAAACAATCCTCCAGCTCACAAATCGATCGAAACCATGGTCAAATTGCATGAGCTATGCTTCGAACTCAAAATTTGGCGCAATGACTATTATCTGTTCCCAAACTTAAAAAGGTGGCTACAGACAAGGAGATTTGCAACGAATAAACAGATCGAATTCGAAACTGAAGCATATTTCGGAGATCTTGAGAAACCTTACTATTCAAAGGGCATAGCAATGTTAGAAAATCGTTGGAATAAGTGTATCATGCTGAAAGGGGGGCTATTTGGAAGAATAAACAATAAATTTGGCAAAAATCGTGTGTTTTCTTTGCTAGGCCAGCAGCATCCTAAACACCCTAGTATATTAATTTTTTGCTTTTGTCTGCTCATAATGCGACTTATCACACTAAAGAGATCACAGTAAAAAAACGAAACGAAAAAATGTGACGAATCCTTTTTGAGATTTACGACGAAATTACAACCGCTATGACTGTTACCAATTCAAATAAGAAAACATTTGATTTGTTATAAATTTATTCTATGAGTGCCCTGAGACACTTGTTAAATGCATTTTTATAAATTGGCAGGTTTGCATGTTTTTATTAAAATTTTTGTGACATAACAGCAAAACTTAAACACAATACAGCACATTTTTAAATTGAGAAAAAATTGAAAGTGAAGCTAAATTTGCATTTTATATTGCAGCAGGAACCATAATCTAATATTTCCTTAATGCTACAAATGACAGCACATTTCAGGCTGATCGCAGCACATTTTTGTTTTTTCGAAATAAACAAAAAATAGCGGAGTTAATTTTATACACATACTTAAATCACTTCATTTTATTGACTTTTTTCAGAAATTCAAGCTGTCTCTGGCGAGCCCAATTACAAGTCCGTGAATTTAACCTGGGAAGTAGAGTTTGTCCCCGCTGCTTCAACCGAAACAATTACAACAGATACGGCCACAGTGACGAATAGCAGCATCGAAGTGGAACCACCCAAAGCATTCCAAATCTTCTACTGTGAGATGCAATCATTTGGACCGCATCGTTGTCGTTCGAAGCTAGTGGACGAGAGTCAAGAGTTATCTGAGTCAGAAGTAGTGGAACAAACGTAAGTGTCATTAATTGTCGTCATAACTAAACGTTCGTCAAACCAAGAGTGTTTGTTAATTTATAGCAGGCAGCTGCGTCATTATGCAACACAAATCGATAACCTGCGCATGGCCACCAGATATAGCTTCCACATACGACCGCAGCAGAAAGATAAAAAAATTAGCGGACGCTCTGAGATCTTCAACAATGAGGTCGAGGAGGAGAACTATAGCAATCAAGCCTTGATGAACTTTGGTGGCCAAACAATTATCATACCCACAAAGGGCTGTAAGTGGCGAAATTGACGAGTCGTGAAGATTTTTATTAATTTTATCCATCATCTTTTCTAGTTTCGGCACAAGCTACTAAATGTCTACCACATGCTTCTGAAATTGAGGTCGAAACAGGACCCTTCTTCGGTGGAAAAATTGTTGTCGATGGTGGCAATTGCGGCATCAAGGGAAACCCTGATGATCCTCTGGACAAGTACACAATGCGGATCGATCACAAAATGTGCGGCAGCATGGTTAAACCGGAAACGAACACCGTTGAAACTTTTATAACAGTGCAGGAAAATCTTGGCATTTTTACGCATAGCACTAGAAGGTGCGGCAAAGACAACTCTAGACCAAAATTGGCAGCATTTTATTAACTTTTGTTCGCACATTTTTTTTTTTTCGTTTTTTAGATTTGTCGTCGTTTGTAGCTTTCAGTCAGGCATGCAAACTGTGCGCGCTAGCTTTACAGTTCCCGGCAAGGAGGGCGTAGCTTCTGCTGTTGAAAATGATCCCTTCGAGCCAGATGATCGCTTGGGCAGAGGCATCCGTCAAATGCGTTATGTGGACAAGAGTTCATTGATATTGAAGGGCGATACAAATATGCCTCCAGAAGAGTCGGAAGAGGAAGAATTTGAGGAAAGTGAAGCTGCTTTGGTGCAGGAAGTAGAGGATCCCGCATTGTCTATGGACAACAAGTTGGAAAACTCCGGTGATAGCACCGATGCGGTAGCCGTGCTTGAAGATATCATACCCGGCGTAAATGAGGAGCACATCAAACATGAGAATGAGCTGGAGGATGAGGCGGAAGAAAAGCACTCAGAAGAACATGGCTCCGCAGAAGAGTCAATACCTGTGACACATGCACGTTTGGCGAAGTATGCCAAGCTCGTGGTGGACCAAGAAGAGCCTGTCCAAAACATTGATGATTGGCTCGAAGCCGTGTTGAAAGGAGAACGAGGAGGTGAGTTCTTTTATGTATTTAAAATAAATTAATTACTAAGTGTAGCATGCATCAAAATTAAATAGAAAAGGGGAATAAAATATTACAATTGCATAAGCTGCAATTTCCGTTACCTGACCACGTCAAAATTTATTTTATTGATTTTTGCCGTAAGCTCTTCATTTCTGTTCTATAACATTCACCAAGGTACATCTACTTAAGAAGAAATAATTCCATGCAAGCCGTTGCATGATTGTTGCATTATTGATCTGATAGCGGCTCTCTTCGCAGTCTCATAACAACATGAGCTTTTTATCTATTTTTGACGTGATAGCTAAGAACTTTGCTGGCGTATAATTTTTTTGCCTTTGCAACGAAAATCAGCGAATTAGAATTCCATGTAACAAATTTACAGTTCCGTTGCTTAAGTAGATCCCTCCACATCCCGATGATGTCGTTTTTTATATATTTTAGCCATATGATCAAAGGATTAACCTTTTCGGTCGAATCATAACTTTTAACATAGGACCTATCGCACTCCATCTTCAAAACAGACACAACTCAAATTTTCAAAATTTTCAGGAGAAGCAAAAAACCATGGTTGAATATATAAGGCTGTCGCATGGGTTAGAGCGAGTTCCCATAAATGTCAAATCGAAGTTGACAGCTATGTATATGTTGACAGAATATATAAGGTTGTCGCATGGGTTAGAGCGAGTTCCTATAAATGTCAAATCGAAGTTGACAGCTCATACAAAATCTGAAAACGAAAATTGATAACATGAAAAGCTGATGAAGTTGTTGTTGTTGCTTTTCATTGATTTTGATTATTATGGGTACTGTGAAGAGAGTACGATAAGCCACGAGACAACCTTATTTATTCAACTATGCAAAAAACCAGTTTGTTTTTCAAAGGAATCCATACAAAACAAGGAGGAGGAGCAAAATCTATACAAAACTATTTTTTGAAGTGAAACTTCTTAGGCGGCGCTTCGAAATTTGAACGAGAATATTGAGGAGTGAAATTTCAAGGTCAATTTACTTCATTTCGTTACACGATAGAGAAGAAAGATATGTTTTACAGTAGAGAGAATGAGATGGATATACATTGTATAAAAGACTTAAAAAATATGCTTCTTACCGCTGAGGATCGAACCTGCGAACTCAAGATTACAGAGACGGCGCTTTACCTAATGAGCTAAGCTCTTCATAGAAAAATTTGCTCTATATAGCAATTAATCAAACTACTTTTGCTGTATATGCCCAGCGGCAAAATAAAAAGCGTTCCTAGAAATAGCGCTTTTTATGCGTAGTTTTGATATGCTTTGAGGATGTGCTTTTCAGATTTTTATACACATTTTGTTCGCATACAGAACATCGTGGTAATAGCAGAGCTGTAAGACATTTGATTATAATGCCAGTGGTCCGGGTTCAATCCCCGCATCTTTTAAAATTTTCTAGCTTTTTTTTGTTTTTTTTTAAAGAGCTTTTTAACTATTTGTTTGTAAAGAAGCGCTTTGTTCCTAGGATATCCAATATCTATTCTATATTATTATTACGCAAGCGCTTTTTTTGTGATGACCATCAAATCCATACCGTAAATGCGATTTTTATAAAGAGGGTATCAATAGAAAGGTCTTGCTCCGTAGATGTGCAATAAGGTCTTACTTTTTCTTAAAAATTTTGTATTTAAATAAGAAAACCAAAACAATCTTCTACGAAGAAAGCCAGCTTTCTATTTAATGCCTAAAACTATGTGATAAATTTTTTCTCAAATTTTCAATTTCATACTATTGTATTATTAAAGCAGTTGAGCGAAGCGAAAAACGTACAAATATATTTTATATTGATACACTAGCCACAAAATAGCAAGTTCATGCAAAATCGCTATTCCAGGAGCCTTTACTGGCATCGCCGCCAGCTCATTTGAAGGAGAGCATACTTTGCACAGATGATTCAAACATCCTATACCTCTTCTTAAGACATCTGTATTGGGTGATAAGCCCAATTCTACGCACGGAAGGTCAGGTCGTGAAGATAGCAGCTTATCCAACAGAAATTTAGTATCGTTGAATTATAACTCGCTCAGGAGACGTGCTACGGTAAATTTTAGTTAACGACAGAATAGATGTGCTATTAAGCCTCACAACGAAGATATTGCGAGCGCATTTTGGCGTTTTAACGTCATACGGGTTTACTAGTAAATTTTAATATGAATTTGGTTTACTTAAAAACCGCTTCAGATGTGTGAAGCGCTATGGCAGAAGCGCTTGTTTAGTGCTTTTGAAGCGCTTCGATTACCGCTGGGTGGCAAATGCCGCAGATTGTGTGCTGATTGCGTTCTATGGGTAGTAGACAGGGGGGTTGCCATGACTCGGGTAGAAGAGAGAAAGATTCAGCGAAGCAGAAGTGAATAAGAGAGTTGCCCTGAGCGCATTATGATTTTCGCAAAGTAGACTCTCATACTAGGGCTGCCATGCCAATATTTTTTTAGAATACCAACATTGGTATATCTCTAATTCAATATATTAATATAACCTCTATGAATTTTGCTCATATTACACATATTATATTTTTATTCATAATATTGCGATATAAAATTATATAAAAACCCAAATTCATAAAGCATATGCTGTCGCCCATAACGCTAACTTGACACTGTGCGCAAGAAAAGTTGGAATAAGTTCTTTCAATAGATAACTATTTTATACATATTAAAGTTATATAATTTTATATCGAAATATTATTGATAATAGAAAGTATAATTTGATATGAGTAATATTACTCATTTATATGTAAATAACCACATTTATATGTAAATACGACGCAAATTGGTTATCAAATTAATTGCTTTTCGGCCATAGGTCCATACCAATGAATATTAAATAAACAGAATATTTTTTTTATAAAAACTTTTTATTGTATTTCTTTTGCTTTAAAAGTTCTCTCTTTGCCTTTAAGGTTCGATTATGCAATCGTAAAGCAACGCAACGTAACGTGACGTCGAGTTCTATCTTATGAAAAATAAGTGTAAGTGGTTAGTGAAATCGTAACGTTACCTAGCGCAGCGATGGGTTATATTCCAAATAGAAATCTACGCCACGTTACGTTGCGTAGCCTTACGATTGCATAATCGAGCCTTTACACTAAAATGGTTCTTATTCTAGAAGAGAAAGAGTGTATACAAAGATGAAGTTTCACTTCTTTACTGTATACACGGTATACTGTATCTCTTTTTTTTTAAATTAAAGAGTAAAAAGATGAGTGCAAAATATTGACCGTTACTGGAGGTTATTAACATTACATATAGTGTAACATTAAAAATCAAAAATTTGTAACTTTTCAGTTGTGCCTATTTTGAAGATGGAGTGCGCTATGCCTAGCGACAAGCAATTCCATGTAATGCCGACGCATTTTAGAAAAATGATTTTTTCAACTTTTTTGGAAACCTGCGCAGTAAAACGCAACTTTGTCATGTCAAAATAAGGCGGATACTGAACTATAATTTTTTTTTATTAGGGAACTTACTCGTACAGTAGAATCTCAGTGTTTTGTGAAGATTCATGCTATGTTAATATTTTATCTTAATCTCTAATATTTATCAATGAAAATTCAAAAGCCCTAAATTATTTTAATCTCTAAAGATCGTTTAATTTCCAGAGTTATTTTAATTAAATTATTTTTCCACATAGCACCCAAGACGGCGCTACATCACGTTGCAAGCAACTTTGGCAGTGTCGTGCTTACAATTTCTCTATCTGTGATAATGATCGGAGTCTTTGCCTATGTGGTGGTGAGGGAAACACGTCGACAAACATTAATCAATGCCAATAATACGCGTCTACAACAGCACAAACAACGGCAACTACAACAGAAACAGCAGAAGCCGCTGCCGCGTGCATTGCAAGAGAAACAACAGCTACACCAACAAGAACAACAACAACATCAATAGGGCAATATCTAAAGGTCAAGTTGAGAGGTTGTTTAAAATTATGTTCATTAGAAGTTTCCAGTGGAGTTCTTCGTCTTAGCAGAAGAGCCGAAGAAGAAGAAGAAGAATAGCAGAATTAAAACTCTTGTAACAAACAATAAAATTAAAAGCATGAACTCTGTTTAGCTTAGAATTTAAGCAGCTTTAATTTACTTACTTAATTTTGTTCACTCACTCAAGAAAAGACTCAAGCTCGTTGTGGATTTTTTTAAGTTACGCTTTTTTGTCTTGTTAAAGCGGAAAATAGCACCTATTTTTAACTTAAGACAACTAAGCGTAGCGGTATCTTAAATGATGCATTTGATTAAGCCACAACAGCAACAAAAACTAATTTTTGATCTTAAGTACTTTTATATTCCATTGATTTATTTAATCACGCACTCGTACTCATAGTTTTTAGTTAAGCTCAATAATTTTAAGCATTTAAAAGAGCACAACTAGTTTTAAATATTTCTAAAACATACGATTTTGTAAGAAATGAAAATTACTTTAATAATAAAACAAAAAATCAAATAAACTTTTTTACAACTTCGTTTACTTATTCTAAAAAAGACATAAAAAAGGATTTCGGCAAAATTGAATAAGCAATTAATGCCGCTTCATTCGTCGATGGTATCTGAAGCCAATTAAGAAAATCATAAATTTTCCAGAAATAATCATGCGTCTTCTCTCTGAGTCGCTGAAGTACCATCGCCTCGTATATTTTATCATAAATTTGCGGAACGGGCTTCCGCCTCATCGTATCGTGAATTCTTTAAAAATTTCTACGCCAATTGTTGTTTGCCGCTTTCGATACTCTTTCTTCCGTTCGCTCTCTCTCTCTCTCTCTTCTTCAAGTTCTATAGCAGCAGAGGTCAATGTGCAGCCCTGACATACTGTCTAAGAGCATGCAACATGGTTGTTAGCACTGCAAAGTTCAGCATTACAAGTTATTTTCATGGTATTGGTCATACATTCATTGCTTGGTTTAGCAAAATGTTAAGAAATAATAAGAAAGAACGATGGCCTCAAGCAAAAATAAAGAGTAAAAATTCTAAGCAGTCTTAAGGACTCCTCGCTATGATAATGACTACATCAGCATTATTGAAAATTAAAAACTAAAGTTAAATATTTACTTTTTCCATTAGTTCCAACTTAAAATATGAAAATAATATGCATAGAATTGTTGAGCTGGTAAGCGAAAAATTTTACTGCGGAGAACAAGTTTCTTGCTTAAGTCTTTAGTTTTCTGCTACTTAACTGATTTTTTTTCTTTTTTTTTCGAGGTGTGGCGAATTGAGAGGTTCATTGATGAATTTGCTTTCATTACTATGAGGCTTACAAAAGAGTCTGGAGTATTCAAGCAGTACTGGACAATTTTGAAATAAGCTATGTTCAAAATTAAACACTAAGTTTTTCATTTAAAAATAAATGAGTTTTTTGGTTTATCTTTAATATTAAAATTTAAAAGTTAAATATTGCTTATGCAAAAGTTACATTCAAGAATATTAAAGCAGTTCTTAGTTCAAATGACTTGGTCGTTCAATGAAAGTTGGATGCTGAGTGAATAAAATAACTATATCTGTGGCAGTGAAAACGCAAATAATCAAATCAGATAGAAATTTAAAACGCAATCATATGGTAGATTATTATGCATGCATGATTATTATGATTATTATGCAGTTTGGAAGATATTTTCGAATGCAACTCAAAGTCCGTCCTTCCAAAACTTCTCCAAGCTCAAAACACTTGCTGATATATATATTAAGGAGGATCGTTTTTTTCGAGTGGAAAAAACTATTTTTTCGACACTCATATTCTGGAAGCTGGATCTACTGGATCACTCAAGTAGATTTTAAATCCAGAAGGATATCGAAATCCGTGTAACCGTCTGCCAACGGCATTGATTTGAAAAAATCACCTTTTTGCCAAAAATCAACGGTTTTTTCGCCGCATTATGGAGTATTTCTTCGATTTAGCTGGATAATATTCAATTTTTTCAAACACCGATTTAAAAATATATATATATATTTTTAGTTTGTTGAATAGTGTAAGAATAACGGACAATGCGTATTTTTTACCTTTCCTTGCTCAAAAATTTTTATTAGCTCTCTGAATTTTACTCATTTTTAGTTGAACTTTTCTTTGGGTTGCTGGCTGTTTAGAGGAGTGCATACTTAAAAATTCATATTTTTTTTCTAATTTTTTTAAGTTAATATAAACGGATTATACTGAAGCAGGTATGTAAAAATAAATGTAAAGTAGTTTGGATGCTATTGTATTTATTTAAAATTAGTAATTGTTTTAAATGGGTGGTTTTTGAGGATTTTTTTTTTTTTTTGTTAATATGTGGCTGTCTGTGGCTGTACATTTTTCTTCATAAACCTAACACTACAGGTGTTTACATCTTAAAAAATATAAACTCGTTTTCCACTTCGTTCCGAAAAGTGCTGAATTTTTTTTTAAAGCTGTTTAAACCCAAAAAAACTGGTAAAACCTTCATAAATCCTAAAGTTATCATGAAAACTCCATGCCATGATGTCATTTTGATGATCTATTTTAATGTCAGGTTTAAAAATGAAAAAAATCGGATAAGAACTGTGCCTACTTCCCATATAAAGTGACGTCATCAACATGGTAAGACATTTATAAATCCCATAGTTTATAAGATATCGACTTGAATCTTGACGCATACATTTTTTTCTTTAAAGTCAATGTCAAAAACTATCAAAATCTGACTAAAACCACTCTTACCTCCCATATAAATGACGCGATCCGATTGGTTCATTTAATTTGTATATACAAACAACCATTAAACACTTTTTTTCAATAAAAATAATTGTTTTGATGATACTTTTTTTAAGGAAATTTTAGCAGGAATTATAATTTTAAATCAATCACACAGTATTTTTTTTGACAAAAATTACTTTAAACTCAAAAATTGTGAATTTTTTCCAAAATTTCCTAATTTGACCACAGAAAAATAATATTTTTCACTAAAATTTGTACTATTATGAATAGCGTTGGTAAGTCGATGAAAATATCTTTCTAAGATATCTTTGAAGAATGTTCTGCATCAAAAACTTTCGTTGCTAGAGCATTTTTAGTGCAACAACGTCCAATAACCTACAAATTAACTCTTAGCTGCCCAAGGGGTCAACATAGACCCCCACTTGCCGTACATTTTTTTGCTTGTTTTTGCATTCCGTATAGTTTAAAATCATAAAATTATTTTGTCCAACTAAATTGTTCTGGATACTTCACTATGCGTCGTAAATTTTTATCTAGCTAAAATAACTACCCAAAGTAGAGTGTAAATTAAAGGTATCTGGGCCCACAAAGTTGTAAATAGGAAGATTGTTAAATTCGAGAATTTTTTAGTGCAAAAGTGTTCAAATTTCGGTCAAAATTTTGGGTATTTTTCACAAAATCCGCTAAAAAAGCAATTCAAATATTTTGTGGAAGAATTGGATAAAAAATTTAAATCTCAGATGTTCGTGGCCACAATTTTTGTGGTAAAGATATATGCTCCCGCATCCAAACCATTACGTGCTTTTGCTGACTATAAAAAAAAAATGTAGCACATCAAATTGGGGAGTCCATCTCAAAAATGTTTGCGGAAAGTAAGAATATACTCCATAAGCCATTGGAGTAATAGAGTATAAGAAAGGAGTACTTTCAATATAAGAGAAATTAAAGAAAGCCATAGGAGAAAATAGACAAAGGGAGTTTTGCTTCTTCAGAACTATGTGCTGGCTTACAATAGCAAAGTAGCGATGGCTGCTACACAAAAGCGTTGGTCATAAGCCTTATTTCACTCACCCTTTATTAAAGACATAGTCCCTTGTTACTGTTTTTTGTTTTCATACTAAACCCTTAAATGAAATGACCCGTTTTTATTTTTTTGGAAAAAATTTTTGTTTACTAGTTATTAAAGAAAACATGGTTGTATCCAAAAAGATACAGTGGGCATTCCGACGTATACCATCAATCAGCTTGGTTGTAGGAGTTCAAGGAGTACAATGCTTTTTAACATTTTAACATTATCAGTAATTTTTATTTTACTCTAAAATTGTTAATAGTTTAAAATATATTTCATGTCAAAAAGCGAACTTTCCGTAATAATTAAAAAAAAACTATTTTTTGAATTTGACGGTCAATATTTACCAAACCAACAAAGTTATGCCAATAATTAAATTTTTGTTTTATATTTGCAATTTTCTGAGTGAAACTACATATCCGGAATTTTAATTTTTGCAATATTTTAAAATAAATAGCTTATTTTCTCGGTTGTATCCAAAACGATACACTGGGCATTTAAGGGTTGAGAGAAGAGATAAGGATAAGAAAATTTTTAGATAATAAAGAGGTCAAGCAAGAAATTTCAACACATTTTGAGAGCAAGGACAAAAATATTATTTCCATGGCTTAGATAAGGCAATTGCTCGATCTGATAAATGAGCTTCCTGTTAACCCATTAAGTCCGGAAAGAGCACAATTTTAATATGATGTTTGAGACTTATTTTCTGCTATAAAAAATTGGAATAAAAAATTCCAAACATTCCTATTTCCTACTATTTCCTACTACATTCTGGACTTAGTCGCGGGGGAGGCGTACTCATTGCCGTCAAAAGGCTTCATTGCTCTTCTGTTCAGCCGCTTATTAATACAGACTCTTTGCTTGATCAAATTTGTGTCCGTTTATACACAAATCATGGATCGCTGTATATCTGCGCATCGTACATTCCGCCAAACAGTAACGATGCAATCTATGCTGCACATGTGGAAAATATTGTAGCCTTAAGCACATCGTTGAGTGATAGTTCTCATCTATGTGTTCTGGGTGACTTCAACTTGTCTAAAATTGTCTGGAACTATATTGATTGTGAATTAACTCCAACAAATATAAACCAAGAATATGAAATATATTTTATTGACAGTCTTTTTAGTACTGATTTACTTCAAGTTAATCGCGTTTTTAATGACTTAAATAAGTTGCTGGATCTTGTTTATTTATCCGCAAATATTAAGTATGTAATTGACGAATGCCTCTTTCCAATAACCAAATCTTGTATGCATCATAAGCCCCTCATGATAGTTATTGAATTTTATGAATTTTTTGATAATGATCCAGATATAAAAAATTACAACTTTAATAAGTGTAATTTTAATATTTTAAATGATTTATTGTTAAACATTAATTGGAATGCTTTATTTGAAGGGAATAATGCTAAGTCATGTTATGATAAATTTAAATCTAATGTTCTAGCTACTTGTGATTCTTGTGTTCCGCGGCTGTCTAATATTAAGCATAAACATCCGTGGTATACTAAAGGTTTAAAGAAATTAAAAAATCTAAGAAATAAGTTTTTAAAATTGTTTAAGGCAACAAATGTGCCCGAGCATGAATTAAAATATAAACATTACATGCGTGAATTTAATTTTCTGAATAAATTTTTGTATAAGCAATATATTTTGAGAATTGAATCAAATCTGATTTCTAACCCGAAATCTTTTTGGAACTTTATCCAGTCGAAAAGAGGTGGTTCACAAATTCCAACCTCAATGGTTTTTAATGAAAAGTGCTCGGTTAACATTGCCGACACAGTGAATATGTTTGCTGATTTTTTCAAGTCTAACTTTGTTGTTGATAATGGCTATATGAACGATAATGTTATACACTCTGTCGATACTTTTACTGATTTTGGTTCCCTTTCTGTCTCAGTTATTGATGTTGTTAACTCAATAAGAGATATGAAAACATCTTTTAAAGAAGATACTGATGGTTTTGCATCAGTTATTTTTGTTAAATGTTCTCTTGCTTTAGCTGCTCCTTTGTGTATAATTTTCAATAAATCCTTATCCGAAGGAAATTTTCTGCAGTGTTGGAAAATTGCCTCTATAAGCCCTATTTTTAAGTCTGGCTCTAAAAGCAATGTGGCAAACTACCGGCCAATTGCTAAGTTATCTAATGTATCTAAACTGTTCGAAAGTGTTGTTAAATTAAAATTAAATTTTTTGATTAAACGTTACATCTGCCCCGAGCAACATGGTTTTGTTGCTGGGCGGTCCACTGTATCCAACTTGGCTATTTTCTCGGAGTACTGTGTATCTTCATTTGCTTCTGGAAACCAAGTTGACGTAGTTTATACCGATTTTTCAAAAGCGTTTGATAGAGTTTCTCACAAAATTTTACTTATGAAACTTCGGAAAATGGGTTTACATTCATCCTTCTTGAGTTGGATAAAGTCTTATTTATCGAATAGGACATGTTTTGTCCGTATAAATAATGTTAACTCTTATAAGTTTGTAGCAACCTCAGGTGTTCCTCAGGGTAGCATCCTTGGGCCTTTGCTTTTCATTTTATTCATAAATGATATATCTAAATATATAAGAAAATCTCGTTTTCTACTATACGCGGATGACCTAAAACTTTTCAAAAAGATAACATGTTCAGCAGATGTTTTTGATCTACAGTGTGACGTTTCAAGTTTATTGTCATGGAGTGTAGCTAATTGTTTGCCTTTAAATGTTTCTAAATGCTTCCATCTCACACTTTCTAAACTCTCTCTCTTAAATACAATCAGTAATTCTTATTATCTCTCTAACTCTATTATTCAAACCGTTTCTCTTTACCGTGACTTGGGGGTTATTTTTGATTCTAAGTTCACATTTACTGACCACGTAAATTTTCTTATACCTAAGGCCTATTCCTTACTTGCTTTTATTCGTAGGCACAGTAAAGAGTTCTTGGATCCATATACTCTTAAAACTTTGTACACCGCGTTTGTGAGGTCGAGATTAGAATATGCTTCTATTATTTGGAGTCCGTTTTATGTCTCAACTTCTTTTCGGCTGGAAAAAGTTCAAAAAAATTTTACTAGATATGCACTACGTACTTCCAACTTTCATGAGCCTTTGCCACACTACGATGCTCGTTTAATGCTCTTAGGTTTAAAATCTCTTGAATCAAGGCGCAAGATCACATCTCTTTTATTTGTATTTGACATTATATCTGGATCAATTGATTGTCAAGTGCTATTAGAACTTATTACTTTTAATATTCCCGTAAGGAGCTTAAGAAAATCTAAATTGTTTTATATAAAATATTACAAAACTAATTATGCCCGAAATGAGCCAATTACAAGAGCTTTATTACTTTTTAATGAGTTAAGTGTATCCTACGACATTGATCTTTTTGTTCCTAAGCAATTATTCAAAAATTCTGTTAATAGTATTTTTTTAACATAGAATTTTATTATATTCTTATTTTATTTATAAGAATTGTTTTATAAACATTGTTGATTTTTCTTATTTTTATCTACATTTAGTCTGTAAGGAATTGTACTCCAAAGACTTCTATTAATAAACTAAACTAAACTAAACTACATTCCCTACTATTTTTGGGGTCGCTCTTTCGATTGGTGCAGTCGGATTTGCATAATAATGACTTTTGGAACCAATATGGCGCATTTTAATTAAAAAAATAACGAAATTTTTTGCGTTTTTCTTTTTTGTGAATCTTTTTCGCATAAATAAAGTTACTGAATCGGTGCCAAACTAAAACCAAAAGTGCACAAAATTTCTAAAGTATAACTATGAATATTTTTTTTTTGGTTTGAATCAACCTAACCTCTTCAATATATCAATACGTAAAAAATTAACGTTATTTGGTAAATTATGAGTATAATTAATAAAATTTATATCTCTAATTATGTAATTGTCCCAAAAATATATAAAGAAGGGGTTTTTGAGATCGCTGATCACGAATTTGAGGTAAGATTTTCAAAATTTAAGATGGCGGATTCAATATGGCCAACCAAATTTCATGAAATCTTCAAAATTACAAGAATATGTGTATAAGGCGGTTTTTGAGGCCGTTGATCACGAATTCGAAGTTAGATTTTCAAAATTCAAGATGGTCGATCTGTAGCCGATTAAATTTCATGAAATGACTGAAACTAATGCGATAATGTTTATTATACGGGGTGCTTACGATGTTTGATTGCTTCCGTCCGTTAGTCGTTGTATAAATGTTTCCCAACTCAAACCAGGTGGAGGTGGACGCCAAGAGTATTTTTTATTTTTTTTTTATTTAATGTTTTTTATGTTTTTATTTTATTTTGTTTTTTTATTTATTTTTTATTTGTTTTTTTTAAATTTTTTTTTTTTTTTTTTTAATTTATTTTTCCTTAGGATTTCGGATTTTTTATCTAAAATTACGAATATTTCAATATAAAATATTAGACTTAATTTACAAATGCTAGATAACTTCGTTTGAATTATAAAAATATTAAGGTTTTACAAGGTTCCAGTTAGGAAGCGTTTATAAAACGGCTAACGGACGGAAACAACCAATTTTTTATCGTAAACACCCCGTATAATAAACATTATCGCATTGGTTTCAGACATTTCATGAAATTTAATCAGCTACAGATAAACGATCTTAAATTTTGAAAATCTAACTTCGAATTCGTGATCAACGGCCTCAAAAACTCCCTTATATACATTTTCTTGTAATTTTGAAGATTTAATGAAATTCGGTCGGCCATATTGAATCCGCCATCTTAAATTTTGAAAATCTTACCTCAAATTCGTGATCAGCGATCTTAAAAACCCCTTCTTTATATATTTTTGGGATAATTATATTATTAGAGATGTAAATTTTATTAATAATACTCATAATTTACCAAATAACGTAAATTTTTTACGTATTGATATATTGAAGAGGTTAGGTTGATTCAAACCAAAAAAAAAATATTCATAGTTATAAAGGGTGATTTTTTTGAGGTTATGATTTTCATGCATTAGTATTTGACAGATCACGTGGGATTTCAGACATGGTGTCAAAGAGAAAGATGCTCAGTATGCTTTGACATTTCATCATGAATAGACTTACTAACGAGCAACGCTTGCAAATCATTGAATTTTATTACCAAAATCAGTGTTCGGTTCGAAATGTGTTTCGCGCTTTACGTCCGATTTATGGTCTACATAATCGACCAAGTGAGCAAACAATTAATGCGATTGTGACCAAGTTTCGCACTCAGTTTACTTTATTGGACATTAAACCAACCACACGAATGCGTACAGTGCGTACAGAAGAGAATATTGCGTCTGATTCTGAGAGTGTTGCTGAAGACCGTGAAATGTCGATTCGTCGCCGTTCGCAGCAATTGGGTTTGTGTTATTCGACCACATGGAAGGTTTTACGCAAAGATCTTGGTGTAAAACCGTATAAAATACAGCTCGTGCAAGAACTGAAGCCGAACGATCTGCCACAACGTCGAATTTTCAGTGAATGGGCCCTAGAAAAGTTGGCAGAAAATCCGCTTTTTTATCGACAAATTTTGTTCAGCGATGAGGCTCATTTCTGGTTGAATGGCTACGTAAATAAGCAAAATTGCCGCATTTGGAGTGAAGAGCAACCAGAAGCCGTTCAAGAACTGGCCATGCATCCCGAAAAATGCACTGTTTGGTGTGGTTTGTACGCTGGTGGAATCATTGGACCGTATTTTTTCAAAGATGCTGTTGGACGCAACGTTACGGTGAATGGTGATCGCTATCGTTCGATGCTAACAAACTTTTTGTTGCCAAAAATGGAAGAACTGAACTTGGTTGACATGTGGTTTCAACAAGAATGCGCTACATGCCACACATCTCGCGATTCTATGGCCATTTTGAGGGAAAACTTCGGAGAACAATTAATCTCAAGAAATGGACCGGTAAGTTGGCCACCAAGATCATGCGATTTGACGCCTTTAGACTATTTTTTGTGGGGCTACGTCAAGTCTAAAGTCTACAGAAATAAGCCAGCAACTATTCCAGCTTTGGAAGACAACATTTCCGAAGAAATTCGGGCTATTCCGGCCGAAATGCTCGAAAAAGTTGCCCAAAATTGGACTTTCCGAATGGACCACCTAAGACGCAGCCGCGGTCAACATTTAAATGAAATTATCTTCAAAAAGTAAATGTCATGGACCAATCTAACGTTTCAAATAAAGAACCGATGAGATTTTGCAAATTTTATGCGTTTTTTTTAAAAAAAAAGTTATCAGGCACTTAAAAAATCACTCTTTACTTTAAATATTTTGTACACTTTTGGTTTTAGTTTGGCACCGATTCAGTAACTTTATTTATGCGAAAAAGATTCACAAAAAAGAAAAACGCAAAAAATTTCGTTATTTTTTTAATTAAAATGCGCCATATTGGTTCCAAAAGTCATTATTTTGCAAATCCGACTGCACCAATCGAAAGAGCGACCCCAAAAATAGTAGAATAGGTATGTTTAGAATTTTTTATTCCAATTTTTAATAGCAGAAAATAAGTCTCAAACATCATATTAAAATTGTGCTCTTCCCGGACTTAATGGGTTAAGGTGTAATTTTAGTTGCAATTCTAATTGATTTTTTAGTTGAAAACCAAATATATAAATTTTAAATATCATCCCATACTTTACAATAATCTCTTCAATAACTTTTACTCCAGTTGAGCTGGTGATGTCAGTTGCAAACAAAAGACTTAAGACACAAACTTGTTAGACGTTTAGAAGCAAGCTGGTTATTTTATGAAATTATTTTCTCTTAATGATGGATTACAACAAAAACTACAAATTCGTATAAAGAAAAAAAAAAGTATATTTTGTTGTTGCTTTTGTTAATTTGTATGCTTTTATATAATATAACCGAAAAAGAGTTGAACAAAGTGATTCTATTCAGAGCGTTGCTCTTGAATTCATGCAATTCAAACAATTCAATTTAGCTCAAATTCTTTGAAATCAAAAGAGTTGGTAATTTCCTATAATTTAGTTTATTTGAAAGGTTTAAAGGTGAAAGTAAAAAGAAAAATGTTCAAAAGCTTACAAAAAAAAGAAGAAAAAAAAACACTTAAAGTCGGCTTAATTCGGCTTCTTTATTGATTGATATATGTTTTCTTGTTTCTTTTTAAGTAGAATTAATGATCCTATTTTAAAATTTATTTGATTTTAACAACCACGCTGAAATATTGCAGGCAGCGGTTGTAGCCTTATAAATACATACTTTCAACATCCTATCAAAAATAATTATAAAAAATTGCATTTAAATCCCGACTGGCGCTAGCAAGCGCAAAATAGAAATGGCTGGCGCAATTTCTTATACAAGGCCAAAACCAACCTACGGTTGTAAGCGCCAGATAAGTTAGTAAGTAAGTATTTAAATAACTTTAAAAGTTAAAAGCATAAATTTAAAAAAAAAAAATCCAAATAAATTAAATTTTAACAATGACAATAAACAGCAAATTATGTTTTATTTACTTTCTGTCGTTAAAATACGAGTTACGCTCATTACAGTGGCAACACCACTTTGTTACTTCTAAAAGAAGTTTGGTGGACGCAGGCAAGCAGGCTAAGCAAGGCTCAAAGCATTATTATCAGTTGCATTAATCAACAAGCGTGCATTGTTTGTTGTCTACAGCAATCTGCACCATCAGCTAATAACAACAACAACAACAAAAACAACAACAGTGACAACAACAACAACAAAGACCACAACATTTTCAACAGCAGCACATACTTCAGTCATTAAAGTCTTAAGAACTACGTCTTGGAATTAAAATTACAACGTTGCCTTAGCGTTCACGTTTGATTGAATAGTTTTATAGCCAACTCGTAGGCAAGCAATTGGGCGTGTAGTTGGCTTATGGCTAATCAGTGAATTGATTTGTATTTAATTGCCGAGTCGCTGTTTGAGTGTGTTTTTAGTATGATTGTGTTTTAAGTAAATTTTAAGTAGTATTTTTTCAATGATGTTTTATTTATTGTTATTTCAAATTATTTACGACAGAATTCTCGATGTTTTGTTGTGGTGAGTTTAGAAAATTGCATTAAATCTAATAGAATTTTTTTTTAAAACTAAAAATTCTCTTAATGAAAACCCCTTATAACCTTACAATCATAGTTTTGATTGCTCCGTATTTTAAATTTTCCACATATTAAGTATAGTCCCAGAAGAATATGTCTTTTTCTATTTGTGAAATTAACTTTGCAATTTCCAGAATGTCCAAATGTTAAATTCTATTAGAATTCAGAAATTCAGAAATTCAAATCAGTTCTTATGTGTCATTTAATTCAGTTCAAGATACTTAACGCAGAACTTATTTTATAGTAGAAAATTATTACAAGAGATCGTACCATGAAATGATCTGCAGATCAGTTATATCGCAGTAAACGTGCTTGAAACGTATGATGTTTGAATTTTTACTCTCAATTGTTCAACATTACATTTCAATTAATTGTGGTAGTTATCTCGATGCTCTTAGACTTTGAGCATAAATTCTTAGATGCAGGAGTGTGTATCATACTACCCGAGTAAATTCTTAGATTATTTCTCAAAATAATAGCAGGCATGTGCATGGGCGTCCGCAGGAATTTTTCGAGGAGGGGGGGGTAAAGGTATGCATTGGTGTGCACGTTTATGAAAATGATCCTGGAATGTTACCGATGAAATGAGATTGGTAGATCTTTTTCGCTGCGTGAGTGAGAGTCTCAGGCATCTGACATATTACCCGAGTAAATTCTAAGAATATTTCTAAAAATAACTTATCTCTGATAATATTATAAAAAATATAATAAATACATTAAATGTAATATTATATTTTTATAAATATAAAAAAAAAATATATTAAAAATAATAATAAAAAATAAAAATATATTGAAAACGTATTCAAATATTAAGATTAAAAATTAAAAATAAAATTATCAGAGATAAGTTATTTTTGGTGTGAGATTTTCTGTATTGGCTGGGTCTGGTGGGGCTTCTCTAGTTTACTCTTAATCGTTTTCTATGATAATAGTTTTCCTAAACATAACCCGACATCAACTTGTCCGGCTATTCTGGCAATTTCAATATCTTTGGTGGTGCTGTTTTGTTTTTTTTTTTTGCCACTGCATCGATTTCTTGACTCTGATTTAAAAAAATGAGCACATGTTTCATCTCTTGTTATAGTTTGTTCAAAATTGAGGCAGGCTTGACACACTACTGCTCTAAAAAGTCCGTACAAGCAATGATTTGTTGTTTCTTTTCAAGCAGCTTTTGCATTTTTGGAACCCATCTTCAAAATTTTCGTATCTGATTCTCGAACCAATGCAGATAACTGTTTCTTTTTGACAAGAGAAGCTTTTACTTATAATTACTCACCTTTTTTAAAAATGTCTGAAGTGGTGGCTTCAACTGGCCGTCTAGTGTAAGGATCGTCTTTAATCGATTCTTGAATACGTTTGCATAAAGTCTGTCACTCGTAAGTCATTGTTTTAGGAGGGCATTGGTTTACAAAAACAACTTATTATGGTTTGAACAGATATTCCTTACTTGATCAGGATCTTCGGCGCAGCATGAAATTGGATTTTATCTTTATTTTCACTTTCTGTTTTGACGTAGAATACGTCATTCTCGGAGGTAAGTAAGGTGGTTGATAATGATCAGGTGTCGGTATTTATATCACAATTTGAGCCTTTGGTGTGCCTAAAGTACTGATCGTACAATGTTGATGTTAGCACTTGTTGCTCTGCTTGATCCTCACTGGGAGAAAAATTCATGTTTGAACTCTCTAACTTATATAAATTTTACACAATTACATGGAATATAAAGCCAACATTTGATGTTTTTGTTTGCTTTAGTTTGCTACCTATTTACCGACAGTTTCCGGGTTTATCGACAAAACCATAAAATTTGTATGGGAGCCCTCCTAAGGAGTGGTCGGAGGGAATAGGTGTCAAAAGCAAAAATGTTCCTTTTGCAAAAGTAATGTGGGTCGGTCATACATATTAACCCTTTCCGGCACTCTTTTAAAGGTCATATGTTCAGGTGTATGGAATACATATACAAAAACCATAAAATTTGTATGGGAGCCCCCCTAAGGAGTGGTCAGAGGGAATAGGTGTTAAAGGCAAAAATATTTCTTTAGCAAAAATAATGGGGGTCGGTCATACATATTAACCCTACCGGTACTCTTTTAAAGGTCATATGCTCAGGTGTATGGAATAAATATACAAAAACCATAAAAGTTGTATGGGAGCCCTCCTAAGGAGTGGTCGGAGGGAATAGGTGTCAAACGCAAAAATGTTTCTTTTGCAAAAATAATGGGGGCCGGTGATACGTATTAACCCTCTCCGGCACTCTTTTAAAGGTCATATGCTCAGGTGTATGGAATAAATATACAAAAACCATAAAAGTTGTATGGGAGCCCCCCTAAGGAGTGGTCGGAGGGAATAGGTGTCAAACGCAAAAATGTTTCTTTTGCAAAAATAATGGGGGCCGGTCATACGTATTAACACTCTTTTAAAGGTCATATGCTCAGGTGTATGGAATAAATATTTTGCTAAATATTTTTTAAAAAATATTTCATCAAAAGCGAATGAATAATTCACATCTTGTGTTACGACATAGTCGAAACTACTGTATCTTTTTTTATTAATCACTTGTTTTTCAGTTTGCAATTTGTTTGAAATGGTCAGATATAAAATTTAGCTGAGATACGCATATCTAGTCCGCAATTAATTTAAGACTTTTGAACGTTCCCTTGTATATTAATCATTTAAAAGACTTGTCTTAGCTATAAAAAAAAATGTTCCAAAAACCATGTGAGAATTATAGTGTCATCAAGAATACATTGATAACAAATTATTGTTTTTAAATATTTTAGAATTTTCAGTAGCATTTGATAACAAAAAATTGTTAAAGCTGCTGTTATCCAAGTATAGAGTGTGACGAGAATACTTGAATTGATTCTCTAAGCCATCGAAAATATTTTCAATCTATGCTCTCAAAATGTGTTAAAACTGCGGTGGAAGAAACTTATAATAATAAATGAATTATCGTTCAATTTGATTCATATGCAAACAATTGTGATAACTGCGAAATTTCAAAGATATTTTCAATCGCCAAGTATTATAATTTTAAGTAGGATTTGTAGTTATTTAAAGGATTCTACAAATTTTCATAAATATAGACACTAAGAACTAGTTACGGAGAAGTTATCAAATAAAAAAGAAGTGGTGAAAATTTAATTTAGAAAGATTTCTATGTGTTTTCACTTCAAGAATTACAAAGAATACTAAATAAATGAGAGCGCATTTTAAGAACATAAGGGCTATTTGCTGCTCACGAACAAAAATACTTAAAAAGTAAGTTTATAGACAATCTTACTTATAAGACACAACACAAAACAAAAAAAAAAAAAAAAAACTGTATAAAATCGTGTTCGTATGCTTTATAGCAATTTGAATCTTCGCGTTGTTTGCGGGAGCAACTCAGTAAGACAAAGCACCAAAATTCTGTTAAAACATAGAACCCCTCTTTTTTTTTATTCCCAACCAACTTAACAAGCTGCAGCTACTTGTTAAACTGTGGGATTTAGGTCACTTTACCACAAGCTATATGCGCCAACAACGCGGCAAAAACAACGTCAAGCGCATTTAATGCTATTTGTCTTAATTTTAGGAACCTTTTGTCATGCATCCAAACTGCAAACAGCGTAACGTAGAATAAAATCACATCAAACACAACTCCCACAATTTAACAGAAACTTGCATGAAAACTACAGCAAAAAAAAAAGAAAAAAAAAGCAAAGACAAAATTATGTCAACAGCGCAGATTATGATGCATGGCAGACGCGATGGATGTGCTTTTAACTCTTTGCACAAAAATTTAACAGTTAGCGTAAAGAACAACGCCAAGAGCTAAACAACTGACAGGCAGCCGTTCGTGTGAATAACTGTTGCGTTGCTTTGGGTTTCTTGCAATTTATTTTCTTTTTTTTTTTTTTGTTATTGTTGCTGCTGCTTATTAAATTAAGTCAACTTCTAATGGTGGAGAAGATGGCAAATTATAGCAAGAATAAAATTTTATCTAGAAATTATGTTAAGTAGTGCGCAGCCGACATCTGCGTTCTTCTGTCAGTTGCAAGAAATTTTCACTTCATCTAATTTTCGCTGTAATTATTATTTTGGTAATATTCAGCTTTATCACCATCATCATCATCATTATCAACAGCTACATTCGCACATTCTTTGCCTTTGCTTTGAGCTTAATTTATGCATAAATCTTGCGCCGTACGCCTTTAACTGTACATTAGCCTCTTTTTTGCGCAGACTCAAAACAAAAGACTTAAGCTACGAACTTTATTTATGGCAGCTGCTGCAACTGTTGCCCTCTAGAATCTAGAAGCCAGCTGTGTGCGCACGAGGCGAGTGACACGTTCTGTTTGACGACAGTCTGTAACGGCTTAATTTTACGGCGCTCAATTAAAACTTTGCCAATTTGCAAAACTATTCTTTTGCGATGTGCTACGCTCTAGTTCGGCAGATAATTTTTCTAGGTGGCAGTTTTTTGCCACAGCAAAAAAAAATACAAAAAAATTGGATTATTCACCAAAGACTAAGATTAAGCACGTTCGTTGATTAAGTCTTTTGTTTATATTCATGTCAACGTACGCAGCAGCAGCTGTATCTGTAGCTGTTTCTATGCTTTACGCATCATCTTCATAATTTTTCAATCAAGCGACATAAAAGTGAAATTAGCCTCAATGTCACTCATGCCATGGTTCGCAATTTTCTGTGGCATAAGCATTCAAATCAGAACCAGCACAAATACTGGTCAACAACATGCTCAGAACAGCAATAGCAGCAGCAGCAGCAGCTACTGCAAGTGTCTTGCTGCTGCCTACTAGGTTGTGGCCTATATCCTGTGTATGAGAAAACATTTGCCGTTTAATATTATTTGCCACAATTAGACAAAACAAGGAAAAGAACAGCAACAACAACTTCTAACTCTTCTACTGCTTGAGAGGCAAAAGAACTGAAGTTTCATCGTGAACAGCGAAAAAGGAAAAAGTTGTCAGCAACATGTTGAAGCTGTAGCAGCAGCATTATTCTCCACTTTTTAAAATTATTGATTTGAGACTTGAAAAATATTGGCTAAAAATAGAAAAAATTACAGCTTTTCTCTTGCTGCTGAAATTAGCTGCACGCTATTTTAAGTGCTCAAACAGAAACAGGTTCGAGGCGATTTAGTGATTAATTTGAAGATGATTATTATTAACAGATCAGAACAGAGGAAACCCGAATTACTGGCAAACTACACAATAACTTTTTAATCTAGTTATTTAAAAGTTTGAAAATCCAACTAAATTCTTGTTTGTGTTAGAAAACATGCCAACATAATTAAATTAACAACTCTTACAATAATGCATGATATCTCACTAATATCATTAATTATGACTTCCCTTTATAATAAAGTGCTTAAGTCAATATTTTTCCACTGTGGGAAAAATATATCTATCGTACATCATGCTATGCAACATACAGTCAAACATGCACAATACTAATCAAACAAACTGACTCACACTATGCCATCACACCAAGCTGCAGCAACATGTTCCCACTCCACTCCAATCCACTCCACTCCAATCTACTCCACTCCATATAAAGCAAACAGAATAAAATTGCTGAGTTAAGTATATAAAAGGAAATATCAATAACGAAATATGTTAAACATTTCTACTGACTTTGCTTTAAACACTGCCACACAAGCATAGTGAATTTTTTTTTTTTACTTCTTTACTGTTGCAACTTCCGACAGCCATGTGACCGACCATCGTGATTCGACCATGTCTAAAAATGCGTTG